>SJYC01142618.1:0-21548 GCA_006408675.1 Madoqua kirkii
CCTTCTCCTCCTACCCTCAATACCTCCCAGCATCAGAGTCTTTTCCAATGAGTCAACTCTTTGCGTGAGGTGGCCAGTGTACTGGAGTTTCAGCTTTAGCATCATTCCTTCCAAAGAAATCCCTGGGTTGATCTCCTTCAGAATGGACTGGTTGGATCTCCTTGCAGTCCAAGGGACTCTCAAGAGTCTTCTCCAACACCACACTTCAAAAGCATCAATTCTTTAGTGCTCAGCCTTCTTCACAGTCCAACTCTCGCATCTATACATGACCACAGGAAAAACCATAGCCTTGACTAGTCAGACCTTAGTCAGCAAAGTAATATCTCTGCTTTTGAATATACTATCTAGGTTGGTCATAACTTTTCTTCCAAGGAGTAAGCGTCTTTTAATTTCATGGCTGCAGTCACCATCTGCAGTGATTTTGGAGGCCCCTCCCCCCAAATAAAGTCTGACACTGTTTCTACTGTTTCCCCATCTATTTCCCATGAAGTGATGGGACTAGATGCCATGATCTTCGTTTTCTGAATGCTGAGCTTTAAGCCAGCTTTTTCACTCTCCACTTTCACTTTCATCAAGAGCCTTTTTAGTTCCTCTTCACTCTCTGCCATAAGGGTGGTGTCATCTGCGTATCTGAGGTGATTGATATTTCTCCCGGCAATCTTGATTCCAGCTTGTGTTTCTTCCAGCCCAGCATTTCTCATGAGGTACTCTGCATAGAAGTTAAATAAGCAGGGTGATAATATTCAGCCTTGACGTCCTCCTTTTTCTATTTGGAACCAGTCTGTTGTTCCATGTCCAGTTCTAATTGGTGCTTCCTGACCTGCATATAGATTTCTCAAGAGGCAGGTCAGGTGGTCTGGTATTCCCATCTCTTTCAGAATTTTCCACAATTCATTGTGATTCACACAGTCAAAGGCTTTGGCATAGTCAATAAAGCAGAAATAGATGTTTTTCTGGAACTCTTTTGCTTTTTCCATGATCCAGCGGATGTTGGCAATTTGATCTCTGGTTCCTCTGCCTTTTCTAAAACCAGTTTTGAACATCAGGAAGTTCACAGTTCACGTATTGCTGAAGCCTGGCTTGAAGAATTTTGAGCACTTCTTTACTAGCGTGTGAGATGAGTGCAACTGTGTGGTAGTTGGAGCATTCTTTGGCATTGCCTTTCTTTGGGACTGGAATGAAAACTGACCTTTTCCAGTCCTGTGGCCACTGCTGAGTTTTCCAAATTTGCTGGTATAATGAGTGCAACACTTTCACAGCATCATCTTTCAGGATTTGAAACAGCTCAACTGGAATGCCATCACCACCACTAGCTTTGTTCGTAGTGATGCTGTCTAAGGCCCACTTGACTTCACATTCCAGGATGTCTGGCTCTAGATGAGTGATCACACCATCGTGATTACCCCGGTCATGAAGATCTTTTTTGTACAGTTCTTCTGTGTATTCTTGCCACCTCTTTTTAATATCTTCTGCTTCTGTTGAGTCCATACCATTTCTGTCCTTTATCCAGCCCATCTTTGCATGAAATGTTCCCTTGGTGTCTGTAATTTTCTTGAGATCTCTAGTCTTTCCCATTCTGTTCTTTTCCTCTATTTCTTTGCATTGATCGCTGAAGAAGGCTTTCTTATCTCTTCTTGCTATTCTCTGGAGTAAGTGCTCAATAACGACTTGCTAAATGAATAAACAAAGATCCGGTGATCTCGTAAGTTGCATTTTTTAAAAAGCTCTATCAGGGTTCCAGTTGTTTACTTAAAGAATTTGCATGTTTTTTGTATGAATACCATGATGGCAGCCTCACTTAGCCTCATGGGAAAATCTGAAGATGAGAGATGGAAAGATAAATAAAGGATACAGCTGGAAGCCATTTTGTGAGGATGACATCACTTTACAAGTGATTATTTTCATATGTGATTTCCATTTGATGCTAAATATATGAATTTGTTTTTTATAAGTACTACCCCAGAGAAAACATGCAGAGCCTGGTTTATCTGTTGAGTTTTTGTTTTTATGATTTACAATTAAAGGATTTCCTGGTTCTAGAAGTAAAAGGGTTAAGGTAGACCTTATTATGCCTTTCCACTACAAAGCTCCTAATTCCATGTCCCTCTAACCTAAATAGTGTTTCATATGCTTTTTATAAGCAATGATGTTATGGATTTTTCAAATCATTAAATTCAATTATAGTCAAATATCACTGGCTCTAAATACATCTCAAAGGACTCTGCATTGCCTTTAAAACAGACAAAAGCCCCAAAAGGTTAATATCCTTTTTGATTTTTGCTGAAAAATTATTGTGCACTTAAAATTGGATTAATTTTGTAAAACTACACTGAACTCTTCACGTGATCTAATTGCTTTCCAAAATTCTTTTAGTTAGGACAATGAAAATAGCTTGGAAATTTGTCTTATCAAAATTCAGGTTTCCTGGAGTGTTCTTTATTAAAAATGACCCATCTTTAATATTTCCCCATGTTCGTTTCATTAATTTCTCACTCACTTTTTTAAGCTTCAGTGGTAGCTAGAAGACACTTTAAGATTACTCAAATGGCAAACCCTGAATCTCTTTCACCTCCTTTTTCACTGCCCATACATGATTTTTTTTTTTTTTCATTGACGTATACTTGATTTACAGTATTGTGTTAGTTTCAGATGTACAGTATAGTGGTTCAGTTTTTTTTTTCTGTCATACATATATTTTCTGATGGCTTGTGCTTTAAAAAGAGCCAGAGGAAAAAAATGGTAGAATCATGGAAAAATACATTAATATTATTTTACTTACACTTTGTCAATTTCAAGGAAAAAAAAATACAAAGCCCTTCTCTGCAGTCACTATTGGGAAGTGAAGATACACATGCATTCAGGAGTGACACAGTAGCTAGACTTGTTCTTTGAACAGCCAACCACTATTTTTCACTTCCTTTATTGACTAATCCTTCATTTCCTAAGTTGAAAGTGTCTCCATCATACACTAAAAATGTTTTGTTTCAGGGTTCTTCATTCTGTTCCCTTGATTTGTCTGTTTTACTAGCTCAAGCATATGTTCAAGATCTGGGAGGGCTAGTCTTTCCTCATTCTTTTTTTCTGAATCTGACCATTTAGGAGTGCTGGGTTTGACTGTCCTGGGTCTCACATTTCTGCCATGTCTGTTTAAATCACTATGAACCCAATACCTTGAGCTGGCCAAAAACTTCGTTCTGACATTATAGAAAATCTAGAATGAACTTTTTGGCCAACTCAATATTTGGGCCCTTCTTATAACAAATGGCCTCAGTTCAGTTCAGTTGCTTTGTCGTGTCTGACTCTTTGCGACCCCATGAACCCCAGCACTCCAGGCCTCCCTGTCCATCACCAACTCCCAGAGTTCACCCAAACCCATGTCCATTGAGTCAGTGATGCCATCCAACCATCTCATTCTCTGTCGTCCCCTGCTCCTCCTGCCCTCAGTCTTTCTCAGCATCAGGCTCTTTTCAAATGAGTCAGTTGGACATGACTGAAGCTACTTAGCAGCAGCAGCTCTTTGCATGAGGTGGCCAAAGAATTGGAGTTTCAGCTTCAGTCCTTCCAATAAATATTCAGGACTCATTTCCTTTAGGATGAAGAAATGGCCTCCAAGAATGAGCTAATTCCTGCTTTCTTTAGTTGGTTCTATACAAAAGATGTGGCTCTAGAAAGTGACTCTTGTAATGCCTCCTTCATCATGCCCTGGTACTTACCGTGCAATATTCTCTTCAAGGAAGCCTACCTGAGCGATTGTCTCTGGGTCCAGCGGCTTGTGGTCGTTGAAGCCTGAGTATTGCCCTGATGATGTGGACCTTCTAATAGGAGGGCTGTCGATCTTCTTGAGGGAGTCATGGCGGCTGATGTTGGTCAGGCTGCCGTGGCCTGGCCGACGCCTCCTCTCAGGACTGTCGTTGTTGAGGCCACGGTTCTGCAGCAGGCCCCGGGGATGACTGCCCAGGCTTGGGGACCCCAGGTCAATTGAGGAGTTGGAAAGGCCATGTGGGGGATGGAGGGGGCAATGGCCATCACTGGTCCTGCCAGGACGCCTTGCTGGAGGGGGTGGCTCTCCCCTTTTTCTTTGTCTAGACAGAGAGAATAGCAGAGGTTGTCACATTGGGTGATTCTGCAAGGCTGTGGACGCCACAGTGCCTCAGAACCCCTGGAGAAGTGGAGGCTTGGGAGTCCACCTACCTGGCTAAATAGCCATCAGGATGTCGGTCTGTTGGGGAGTTCATGTCCTTGGATGAAGACTTGTCTTCAGTTACCGGCCCACTGCTGGCCTCACTGTCGGCTTTCTGGCTCAGAGTGTCTGAAAATGTATCATCCCTGAGACAGTAAGAATCAAGAGTGAGGGTCTTTTGCATGATGAATGGGGACAAAAGAATAAATGATGGCATTTCTGTATGTAAGTCTTCCTCTTACTAACATAACTTGTTTTTTTTTTCACTATAAATATAGCATCATTTCATGGCAGGTAAATTGGAAAATTCAGATGACAAATCACCCATAATATAACATCCAGAGACAATCATTGTTTGAATTCTAGAAAATATCTTTCTCTGCTTTTCTCCTCTGCCTGGCATACCTGTCTATAAGAATGTCCACATGTATGTACAGTATTTACTGTATATATTTATATGTTTGTGTACTTTAGGACTCTGTCTGCATAATGCACACACACATAATATTTCTTGGATTCTGAGAGACATTTTAATGGTTTAAAGTTAGGCTAAATCAATCACTGTATCCGTTTTATGTGGTATTTTTCTTTTTTCCTTGAAAAGCTGTTTGTAAACTGGTGCTGCATTGTGAAATACAAAATTAAGATTATACTGTACATGTTATTTTGTAACTTGTTTCTTTCACTTAAAGTGGTATCTTCCCATCTGGTTTTAATATTAAGTATTTTTGAAAGTAGAGCTTTCTCATAAGCACAATTAAAAAAAAAGCCTGGAGATAATTCTCTTTAGACCTGAAGTCAGTAGCCTCCCTTTGGGGAATTTGGAATTAAAACAGACACCAAGGGAAGAGGCACCACTGTTTTTAGGAATTGCCATGCCACGTCAGCTCCTAAAACTAGCCTCTGCACAGGGTATTTTTCTAAGAACCTGGAAGCTTCAGAAGGCATCTCTCACTAGTCCTTGCTCCAGACCTGCTGGGAGAGCATGGGTCCTTGCTAACAGTACTTCCCGGCCAAACAGGTTTTCATTTTCCATCAGCAAGATGAAGAACTGAGCCCAGATCAGAAGTTTCCGCTCTGTAATCCCTTCTCTTTTCTCACAAGACCAAGGTAAGAACAATGTAAGAACAATAGCTGGAGTCTTCTCTTGGGAGCACTCAGGTGATGGGAGCTGGCACTACTCACATATCCTGCACGACAATGTACTGGTGGGGCACAAGCCCATCGATGCCGTTGTGCCGTCCTTCCCACCAGTCCTCCGATGCGCGGTGATACAGCAGTAGGGAAGCACCCTTCTTGAAGGACAATTCTCTGGCAGACCGCCCAACATAGTCAAACTTGGCTATCGCTTCTATTGGCTCACATTCTACAAAGAACACACCAGAAAACAGTGTGGGCAGGGTTGTCAGGAAGGCGTGATACACTAACTGAAAGGTCTATATGAGGCTTTAGAGAGAAACACGGTCATTTTAATAACCAGACAGAACAAGGTAACAAATCATGACAATGAGAAAATGATGCTGTTAAAAGGGATAAAGAAAAGCATGCTCTTTCTGTCATCAGTTTCTCAGGCAAAGGAAAAGTGAAAATTCGATCTTAATTTCTACAGCCTTGTACTAGAGAGATCATGACAGTCTAATAAAAATATTTAAAACTTTGTGATATATAAAATCGCTCCTTGGGTTGTAATGTTCTCTGCAATAGCTCCAAAATTCCTTTGACATTGATGAAGTTCCCAAGCAACATGTGAATACTATTTATAACACCTAAGAGTCACTATTCTAGAAGTTTATGCTTTATTTGCCAATTTTAAAAACAAGTTTACAGATATCACATTAAATATTGTTTGAATGCATTTAATTTCCTTAGGTATTTTTTTTGGCACTATCAAATCACCAAGTGTAAAGACAACTTTATTTTTCTCTAGTATCAAAACCAAATTCTAGATATCACTTGTGAAAACAAGCATACCTACTTAAGAAACCAGATTCAAAAATATCTTCTAGGATCAAAAGGTACTGAAAGGAAAATGGTGAGTGAGAAAAAGCCAGCCTCAAAAAGTTGCATGTTGCACAAGGCCATTCATATGACATACTTGAAATGACCTAATAATTGAGATGGAGGATAGATTAGTGATTGCCAGAGGCTAGGGTGGGGGGAAGCGATGGAAGCAAATGGCTTTGACTGTGAAAGGGGAGCACAAAGGGCTCCCTATGATGCAACCGTTCTTGATTTTGACTGTGGTCACACCAATCTACCTGTGTGATAAAACTGTGTAGAACTAAGTAAACAACACAAGTGAGTGCATGTAAAATTGGTGAAATGTGAATACAGTGGATGCAGTGTATCAGTGTCAGTGTCCTTGTGATAGTAGCAACCGTGGTGTAAGATGTTAGTTACTACTGGGGGGGAAGTGGGGAGGGGGGAGGTGTATGGCATCTCTCTGTAGCGTTTCTTACAGCTGCATATGAATCTACAGTGAGCTCAATGTCAAAAGTTGAAAAGAGATATCAAACTCTGGGCCTAGAATTGGAATTTCAGCTCTATTTTAATTCTGACCACAAATATTGAAGACAAATAAGAGGACAAACCACTCAAAACAACTACAAGAATTGCATTTTGTGATTCAGGTTACTGCAAAAAGCCCAGAACTGGTGGCTCTGTGGTCTTTCCTCTCCTCTCTCACCATCACCCCATCCTTATCCCTGCTACCAACAACAGGTGAGTCAACTTCTAATCAATAAGAAACAGAACTAAAAAGGGTCAGTACATGTGGTATTATGCTTAGAGAACGCTATGCAGTGAGCAACCTCCTTTGTTAAAAACTGAACATGTGTGCTGTTACTTTAGAAATGCTTTAGAATATATGTACACATAATAGATTAAAAACTGTCAAATATTTTGTCAGGAACTTATTATCTTCTATTTCCCTTGGTGACAAACCTTTTCATTTAAGAGTTAATCTCTTCCCAAAGTTTAATGCAATATCTTCAATATCTGTTATATCAAGTAACTACAAATGAAATCTCTGGATAGTCAGCTAAGCTTCTTTCTCACTTGAAAAATGCAAACGTTCTCTGGGACAGCATGAACATAAAAATCAACAAACATATTGAAAAAGCTTAGGATTTATCTTCTGTGAAGGACTGGGGTGAATTTCTGCTATATATTTAAAATAAAGAGAAAAAAAGTCCCATCCTTTGCTAGTAGATAAGTAGATTCTTAAGTAAATAATAATTCATATGGAAGAATCAAACACTATAATCTGTACATGGTATATTTCTCAACAAGGTAGGTGTAAAAATAATTTTAAAACAATAGTTTAAGTTCTTTAACAACTGACAATAACTTTTAGATCATATGTTAACACTCTATTATTCTATCCTAAAAATATTTTAATAGCAGTTTTATTAAATATCCACAAGTCTGCTCATAGAGGAGGAAATAGAACTCTGGGACTGACTTTAATACTTTGTTCTAAACTTGCACATAAAAAGTAAATTCTGCTTGAACCAAGATGACAGATACCAAATTTTTTACCCCAGGTCTCCCTGAGGGTCAGAAATAAACATATCTTTGGTGTAAGGGACACAAACATTCATGGAGGAAAGAAGGCATGCCAATTGATTAAAAAGAGCGTCATGATATGCAGCCTGCAAATTCTTAAGTGCTACACCCACACGTTTAAGCTGTTTTACTGAAAAAATGGAAACATAATAGCATAACAAAGTACACAACCCATGTATCTGTCAAAGGGAAGAGAGAGCTATTCATGTTCTTTAATGCCATTCGATCATATACTGTCATCACTGGCCAAGGGCCATTTAAGACTATTTAATAGATATGTACATATTTTATCATAATTTCATCATCATGCCCTCTATGCTCATTACCTCTTTCTTTTTTGAAACAATTAGCAGCAAGATGATCAGACTTCGCTTATTTAGTTCAAAGGTACAGACATTATGAATGAATGACCAGATAAATCAGAAGTATACTTCGTTGGTGATCTTACAACATCAACTAGTAATTCTGAGCAATTTCATTATTTTGACTTCTTTCTACTCCCATGAGAGGGATTTCACAGTCAAGTGTCAATCAATAACTATTTATACACGTCTCAGTCTAGTCATTGCAGAGCAAATCAATCTCAGGGCATGGCGATGCACCACACCCCTTTCAGGTAGGGTCACACAGTCCTTTAAAGTCCTGCAGAGGCTTAGTAGAACGCTACTGCTACCAATAACAACAAGGGTGAACACGATAGCTTCATTTTCCTACATGGCTATTATAATTTTGTGCAAGAGATTTCCATCTTTTGTAATTTTATACAAAGTGCTAGTATATCACGCTATCCCTTTGGGACCTTGCTGTCCCTGACACTTTTTCTCCTACATCTGTTACCCCTGCCCGTGCAGATGATGATTTTGTTCTGTGACAGCCTCTCTTTTGGAAACAAAAGTTACTCTCTTTAATGATACCATGACAGAGGGAAGAAAATGCAATACCTGGGTGATCAAAGAGACAGATCAATACTCTGGTTAATTTAGTTATAGGAAGAGTCTGGCTGCAGGCGAGAACATCTGTTCTTTGTAAGCAATGCTTTTCTCTCCAGCACTATCAGGTGAACAAGATCAAAATGTGATCTTAAACACAGAGCTCTCAGAAAAGCTTCTCTTTTGTAGCCAAAAGGTAAGAACAGGTAAGAACTGACAGATGGTACAATGGTGAGACTGAGGTTTGGGAAGAGAGATGGCTAGGGCTCTGTCATGGGCTTTTCCTGCCACTGCGACAAGCAAGGAAACACTGAAAAAAGTCACCAGTGAAAAAAGGAATGAATTACAGAGAAACGAAACTCAAGACAAAAGAAAGGAGACAGGAATGGCAGAGGGTGGGCTCAGAGACTTTCAGAAGCAGTCCCGCAGAAATAGGAGCTGTCACTTTAAACAGTTTCTTCCAATTTAAGTTTCTGAAAAATGTCAATTTTTTTTTTTAAGCAGAGGGTGGACTCTAGACACCTTGATAACCCTTCCTGCTGAAATCAACTAAAAATGCTAGATTAAAAAAACCCAAAACTTCGTAAGTGCATTAATCATGACAGTGAGGAATACTAAACTTGATGAATGAAGGAATCTACAGGACACCAGAATTATGAACACTAGAATATGTAAGTCAGTTTGCCTTGAGAGCATTTTCCCCTGCCTGCTTAACTTAAGCTTTATTTTAAACAAAAGACTAGGGGCTGCCCAATATGGAGAATCTAAGCCCCACCAAAGTATCGAATTCTCAGTGTCACAGTGGATTTCTAGTTCTGAAATTCTCCTCCCTTCTCAGTCTCCACGCTTCTCCATAGATGTAACCACTCTGACCTTGAATTTAAGGGAAAAAATCTATCTGAAGGCTTTGGAAAAAAATATCGCCTTAGAATCCCAATCACTCTCCAGCCCTCAGGTAGGTTTGCATTTTAAGTCGATGCTACCTGGGTGGCTTGAGAAAACCTCAAACTAAAAATCTATTGTGGTTCCAAGCTGGCTATGCTCCAGGCAGAAGTAAATGAAAACCCTCTCTGGAGGGACATACCTTTACCTCAACATAAATGAATTCCATAAAGTTCTAAGAAATATGTAAAAAATATATACAACACATTGGAAACAAGACTCAGATGAACAAAAGCCAACAAAACAAATCCAGGAAGACTTCAGCTTTTTAGAATAATTAGACATAATCTAAAATAATAGAAAGGATTAGTATTATGAGTAAAGAGCAAATGACCAAGTGGATATGAAAGTGAACTGAACTTGGGAGAAAAAATAATCAAAAATAAAACTAAATAAGTTTAAAGCAGGTTAGTCATAGTTAAAGAGGGAATAAAAGGATTATGCTTATAGCTAAAGAGGTATTAAGAAAAAACTGACAGCTTTATATGTTCATATAAAAATGTCAAATAGTAATGTTAAACATTAAACTTAAGTGAGAGAAAAAAATGATTCCTACAGAGAAACATACAAAAGTTTATTGGGTGATATTAAGTAACTAGAAAGATGTTTGTGGACTGTATATTATAAACATATCAATTCTTTCCATATTAATATATGTAGAATCAGTGCAATTGCAATCTAAACCTCAACAGGTTTTTAGCTTTTTCTTGTTTGTTTCTAGGAACTTGAAAAAGTGAAATTGCAGAAGGCAAAGAATTGTTAAGAGGAACAAAGTCAGAGGTCTTGATGTGACAAACACAGATTTATTAAAAGGTATCAAGATGAAGATAGCAGTGTAGGGATAAACAAGTGGACCCACGGAAAATAACAGAGACCAGAAATGGACTCACACAGAGAGGCCACTTGACTTATGATAGAGGTGTGGGGCAGCAGAGAAAGGACAATTAAGGCTGGGATAGTGGGTCAGCTGCGCGTCCATATGGAGAAAAGAGGAACAGATCCCTACCTCACACCATACCTCCACATGAATTCCTGGTAGAATTACGCCCTACGTATGAAAAAGAAAACCTGAAAGGATTTCAAAGAGGCTATAGAGGAACTTCTGCATTAACGTCAAGGCACAGAAGGATAAGGATTTCTTAAAGGAGACAAAAGTGAAACAATCATGAAGGAAAAGATGGGTAAATTCAGCTCCTTTAAAATTAAGATCCTCTGTTTGGCAAAAGACATAATAGGCACATGAAAGACAGGCTACAGAGCAGAAAATATTGGCAAAGCATATACTGAACTCCGGGAGCTGGTGACGGACAGGGAGGCCTGGCGTGCTGTGTTTCATGGGGTCACAAAGAGTCGGACACGACTGAGTGACTGAACTGAACTGATACTCAATAAAAGGCTTGATCCAGCTTTATAAACTTTTACAAGGAAAAACCAAAGCCAAACCACACTAAACTAAACCAAGCAAAAAAAGCCCAGAGAAACTAACAGTGGGCAAACAGGCCCTAGGATGGAAAAACATTTGATAAGAATTTTGCAAAAATAAATCTAAACATACAAAAACTAGTGTATCTGTAATAACCATGTTTTTCATTTTCCATAGTATGACCTCTGGGACTTTGCCTCCCCTGGAGAGACTGTCCCTTCCAGGGTTGGCAAATTCCTAGTAAACAACTCATCTGGAATGTGCTTTTCAAATGCAAACCAACCAATCCAGGGCCCATACCCAGCCACTTCCTCTCTGGGGCTCCCATACTTTAGGCCACTGTCTCCCTGCCCCAATCACTTCATGGCCAGGTACCAACCAGAGACAGCCCCAGAGCCCTCTGAAATTATTAAAACTAGGCTATCCTACCCTGCCTTGCTTGTTCCTTCCTGTGGAAACCACCATAAAAACTCCTGGCCAATTGTTCTCCTGCCCGTCTGACCCTGGTGCCTTCCCTGGCCCCCTGAGGTACGATGTGTCCCCTCCTCTTAGGAACTGTGAGCATCAGATTATCTTTTCAATGACAATCATCTCCTGATCTGTTGGTCTTACCATACCTCCTTACCTTTCAGTTCACTTCAGTTCATAAGTTTTCTATTAATATACTGTTTTATAACGTCTTCATCAGTAAGCAGAGAAATGCACATTAAAATCACAATAAGATACCATTAAACACTTGACAGTTTTAACAAAGACAATATTTGATAAACTCAAGTGTGATGACTACAACTGAAAGGCTGAGACACTGTTGGTGGGAGTGGGTAGCCCTACAACCATTTTCTTATTTTTTGGCTGCTTTTGTGATAGGTGGGATCTTAATTCCCTGACCAGGGATTAAACCCATGCCTCCTGAAGTGTAAGCATGGGATCTTAACCACTGGACTGCCCTTAAAACCGTTTTCAAAAATAGTTTGGCAGTATGTAGCAAGGTTGAAGACATGCTTACCCCTAGGTGTGTACATGTGAGAAAAACTCCTGTACATCTGCGGCAAGGCACATGTTCAAAATATTCATACCCAAACTGTTTTTAATGGCAAAAAACAGAAAACACCTCACGTATTCACCAACAATAATACAAAAAATACAATGGAATACTATATAGTGGTAAATAAATTATTCTAATTGCATGCAACGATAGGGATGCATTTCAGGAATATAATACTGAATAGAAAACAGTAAAAGTATATATAGTATGATTCCATTTATAAAAAGTTCAAGGAAACAGAAAATGAAGCACCAGTCATTTAAAAGCACAAACACAGAGCTTACCTTGAGGGGTATGGAAGACAATGGGTTCAGGAAAGTAACCCAGTAATGATACCTTTTTCTTAAATTTGGTGGTGGTTTCACAGGTGTTCCCTATAGTAGTATTCTTTGTAGTTTACACATATTTAGTAAATATTATTTTGTATCTATTGAATTCTTAATACAAGCAATTCTTGGTATATGTGCTGCCAAAGCGAGTACAATATAAATAATTCTTTAAAAATGGTTATAAAAATGGCTATAAAGACTAGCTTTATAGCATGGGCACAAGTGCATACCGTCTTCACTGGTGTGCGGCTCTGTACCAGCGTCCTGATCCACTTCCTCCAGCGTACCGTGCTCACTATATGGGCTGTCGCTGAGGAGCAGAAGGAGAAATCACATGAAGCCAAAGTGAATTTCAAAACTGAACAACTACTACTATAAGGAAAAATAGAAGGCTTCGGAATGGCAAAGGAGTCCCTGGATAGCCTTTCAGTGGAATGCTGGAGCCTCCAGGATTGTATAATCCTATAGGACTCCATGTCCCTTCATCTTTCACATATTACAGCTCTGTAAAGACAAAACAGACGTGTAGGAAACCGACAGTATTACAAATGATTCTTATTTATAAAAATGAAAATTTGTTGAATTCTAGTGGAATATGATTATCACCCTCTGGATACACCAATTTTTGCAAATTCATTTCAGTATCCCCTACTGCATAAAAATGGATGGCTCTTTGATTTCCCTTTGAATTGGCTGTAGTATCTTTTTCAACTTTTCTTGACACATGTTCATTTTTATATCTGAGAGTTAGATTTTATCCTTTAACATTACCACTATTACTTCTCAAATATATGCTGATAAATGGAATGCCTTGGTTACAAATACAAATCCTGACATTGTTGTAAAAGCCCATTTATATTGCTGGCATTGGGGGATGAGGATGATTACTACAATACTGACTTTCTGTTTAAAACAAGCAGTATCTATAGAGAATAACATGTGTGGGAGAAGACATAATTAAGCACATGCTACTAACTTCAAGACTCTTTATTATGGGGATTTTATCCTGTTTGTAAAAAAGGAGCAACCACAAAAAGTCATAGAATACAACACATTAAATAATATCGACCAGACATCCATATATTTGCTCTCTGATAAAGTGAATAAGACAGCACAACTTATTGATAGAGCCCTGAATATTTGTAAATACTAAACATGACTGACACTGGCCCTGAGACAAATACAGTTAGGAAAATAAAATTCTGAATTCTGAAAATAAAATTCTGAACAACTCACCAGGACTGAGTTTTATTCATTTATCTTTCCAGAGCCAAGCTTGTGTCAGTACGTGCATGTAGTAAGTATTTTAAAAATATGTAGGTCTGGTGGGCTACAGTCCATGGGGTTGCAGAGAGTCAGACACAACTGAGCAACTAACACACACATAGAATCTATCATGCTTTGTTGTTAATTTAGAAAGCAGTACTTCTGGAAATGGTCAACTCTGCATTTTCTTAATGGCATAAAATCATTTGTAGTTTAAATTATACTGTTGTTTAAGTTAAAAAAAAAAGTGTACTTTCAGTTATTTAGATTTTTCAGCTACTTGTTCTACTTCTACTTAATCCCCAGTAAGGCAGTGGGAAACAAAGTATCCTGCAGAGTCCAAAATGAAGGGCTTAGGCAAATCTATTTCCAGCTGCTCCTGAATCTGAGCTGCACAGGGGCATGCTCAGTTTTCGAGGGAGGCTGGGAGGCAACTGCTGAGTGGGAAGACTTGGGTGGACTTAGGAATCAGACAGACTTGGGCTGCCTCCAGAAACCACTAGTTATTGGCCTGGCTCCTTGGCCTCTCTTAACTTACTTGGTGGAGTGGGAACATAAGAGATCATATGCACAGGGAAGCTGCCACACAGGAGAACCTCAACGAATTAAAACCAGTTTTACTGTATATGATTTCTTAGAAGCTGGAACTCATATATCAAATAGCGAACATAAACATTTTGGGGTTTCCTTATCTTTGGATTATACATTTTTACCCTTCATTGGGAGGTGACTATATTGTCTTATTAAACATTTTTTATCCCAACAATATAATAATGTAATAACTCTGTTCAAAGTGACCATGACTTGTGTAATTGATTAGGACAATATTAGTAAGAATGAAAATGAAAGTAAGAATGAAAACACAGTTGACAGCTGCTCCTTAAAATGAAACTTTGGAAATACTTTCCATAGAATTAGAACTATTTAGGAATGAAAATGAAGTCTGTTAATTCAGTTATCTTCTCTTGATATAACAGTAAAAATGTACACAGCTCTCTATTTAAAAACCATTCTCTACAAAAGTCATGATGGGGTAGGTGTATCTAAAAAGATGCTGTGCTTAGGGAAAAGAGAAATGAATGTGAATTTCCATAAGAAGAAGCCAGTGCTGTCATGGGATTTAATGTTTTATCTCAAGTGTTTCTGCTGCTTTTTTTTAATTGGAAGCACTGGCATCTTATAGTCAATTCTTTTTTTAAAAAAATTAAGTTGATATCTATACTTCTATAATTTTTTTCCAGGAGGGGAAGGAAGGACTAAAATTCTTGGACTTACCAATACTCGTCTCCAGCCATACATTTCTCATAAACAGGGCCATCCAGCTCTTTAGCATCTGGGAAAATAGTCTCATGGTGGATAATGATGGTTTTGACAATCTCATTCACATGAGCCTGGCAGGACACTTGATCCTGTATCTCTGGGACAGGCATCAGTGTAGGGCCAAAACAGATGGCCAGGTTATAAGGGTCCATCATGTTTTCATCACTGTACTGTGAAAGACTACAAAAGAAAGCAAGACAGGAGTTATAAAAAAACAAGGGGAAAAAAGAAAATGCTTAATAGGATACTTCCTATTCTGAAGATGAGTTTTTTTATTAGAATAAAATATTTCATCCTACTTTAAGGTGGCTCAGCAAATTCCAAAGAAAGTAAAGCAACTTATAACCTTTCCACTAGGTAGACATGGAAAAGGGAATATAAATCCTGTTTGCTTAATTAAGTGGCATTTGTTTTTGAAAGTCACAAGGGAATTTAAAATAATCTAACACAATGGAGACCAGGATCAAGTAAAAAAGTTTCATTTGCAAACAGCATGATCATCTTTAAAACTGTCCTCCAGCTAAACAAATACATTTCAGATTTCAGTTTTCCCCATAAATCTTGAGGGGAGTCCTGAGAAAAACAAAAGCACCTTTTCTTTGTACCCATTGAAAGAAAGCAGCAACTCCAGGTTTTGAATTTGCTTTTGGGCAAGATGATCAACAAGTGAAGGGGAAAAAGAATCCTCAATTCTCACATTCCATTTAAAGCTGTAAACTACACACTTTGGGGGGGATTTCCAGTTGTGTAGTACTAATTTTAAAATTCAATTCAATGGCTGTTGTGAGATATTTTCCACAGGGGACTGAAAATAAGTTCTTTATGCTATGCCTCTAACACATGGGCAAGGTGCTGCTCCAGGGAGAATCTAGAGAATCTATCTTTCAGTGTATAGAATGTCAACCTTGAAAGGAAATGTAAAATCCAGGTGAACAGATGACAAACGGAAGGAGAGAAAAAGAGACTCAGCTACATTTGTGAGATGTTGACAGACACAAAGAAACTGAGATACCGTGTGACAAGATCCTTTACCCTGTTTGGGAAATAAGATAGCTGAGAAAGTAGAAAATACAAAAGTATAATTCTCACAGGCAACATATGTCTTTCCTTTCTGCCATTTCTCAAACATAAAATCTTAAAACAGTTCACAAATACCAGCCAATGATCATGTTACAGATCACCTTCAACAGGAATGCAGGAAGGAAAAGTGAGATTCCGAATAAGAATGATCTCATGTTCAAAAGACACACTTCAGCTCAATGGGGAGAGTCAGTCTTTCTGGGTCTTTAGTTAGTGCTGGCTTGAAGAGCAAACAGCTGATACAAACTTTTGATTTTACAATGAAAAGAGAATAGCTTCTTTCTCTTTCCAAAATGCCTGCCCCATACATCCTCTTCCAGAGACTGGGCCTGGCCTCTGCACGAAGGCAGGAGCAGGAACCAGGGGACATCTCTGGGCAGAAATGCTGGACGCAATGCCGACCTCTGGCTCATGGCACGGCTGCTAGTCTGCTGAGATCCACCGTCAGTTAGATTCACACTTTGAGAGCTTTCTCGACTCATGGTCAGTTTGCTTCCCTGGTCCATTGTGGTTGATGGTTCACAGTGGGTTTCACTTAGGTGTGTCAAGAATATTTGGTATGGACATCATGTAGAGGCCGCAGGAATGTGAGGGGGTCCATGTTGGGAAAGTAGAGGCACGTGCAATTAAAGGTGAAGATGGCAGACCTTCAGATTTTTACAACTACCTGGGTGACTAGGCTTATTTAAAGATAAAAGTTTATGGTATCATTTAACCTAAAATAGTTCACACCCATCTCTCTTGGTACTATTTATTTCCGGAGGTGACGTCTATACTTATGCCATCTGTAGATGCTTTAGCTTCATTCTGTATGGGTTCCCTGCCGCATTTCCCTATTGTAGGATACTTGGCTTGAGGGCTGGGGGTGTGTGGTCAGTGTGAATGGTATGATTTCAGGAAGAGTCAGCAGGGTGGTAATAAATCCCCATGGCTTTTAAGGATTTAACACTTCTGGTGAAACAGAAGAAAACATTTTCTAATTTTAAGAAGGGAGAGCTCATGGTTGAGTGAGAAAGCATTTCCTGAAGTTTAGTCCACCTGAATTTTTTTAATTAGAAAAACTGCTTAATTGAGATGTTAAAGAGCAAGGGGGCTCAGACAGAACAGGGGAAGATGTTCTTATCATGGAGCCCATGTACCTACAAGTGACACAACTGAAATCAAGTTCCCTAAATTAAGAGAGTCAAGTTTCCTTGAAAATAATGTAGTGATTTTTCAGATTTCTGTGACATTGTTTTAAAGATTGCTTTAGAAATATCTTTTTGACAAGGTCTCATTATACTCAATTTGCAGACAATTCTTTTTTGGATCCGTGTACAAGTCTCACCTACAATTCCCTTCCTTCCCTGACTATAACATTAAAAATCACAGAAATTTTCTGCAGTGAGCAGGAGGTTTACATCATTTTGACAAAAACATTTATAACACTGGCTTTGCATTTAAGTTGGAAAAAAGCACATATTTCACTGAAAAGTGTTCTTTTTAGTAATACTTGTGCATTTTTGCATTTATGGCCACAGTTTCTACATCTGGTGATGAGGTTTATTCAGGTCATTCTGTGACCTTATAAGGTAGGTCACACATGATGACTTTGATCTGCGAGGAAAAATGCACCTTCAGTCTCTATTCAATCATCTTCTCTTTGGCTCCACTAATAAAAGGAACCCAATGTACATTTTATAGAATCCAAGAACAAAGAATTCAGAGCGGTACACAGGGAACTGAAATGAGCATTTTGGCAAAAAATTGTGGTACTTACTGATTGAGGAAAGCAAAGAGGTACCTCATCACTATAAGGACCGACCTGGGCAAGGTCAGGAGCAGTTTGCGGATGTGAAGTGCCCTCTCATAGAGATTATCTATTCCTACAGACAGAAGAGGACATGGTTAGGATCCTTTTACCAGCCACATTTAAAGCAGAACATTGTAGCACCCAAATTCAGTACGTATCTGAACATAAGCAACACTTTGCCCTTAGGTGAGATGTAGTCATAATCAATGAAGCAAATCAGTGAGTGATCTGCTTGGGTGTACGCGAGAACCTCTCTTCTGACTCATCACTGTTTTCTCTGACTTCCATGGGCTTAGTTTTGAGCAGAGTCTTCTAAATTTAAAAATTGCTTTTCAGTTGTTGCTGTTTCCACATTTTGCATCTGATATGGTTTAAACTCCTTTTCACTGTACATTAACTAAGGTAACTTTTTGGGATAGGCTATCTCTCCCTTTGCATGACTCATTAATTCTTCATATATGTATTTGTTAATTACTGTGACTCAAGAGTCTCAGTAGGATCAAAGAACTCAATAATCAAGACATCAACATTTCTACCTAACTCAGTCTCCGGAGTCCCAGGGCAATTGGTTTGTCCTTCATGACAACTTCACAGGTCACTTGGAAAACCCACGCTATACAGACAGGGAAGATGGAATACCTAGAGATGACTTGCAAGGCACTGAGAGTTTGGTGTGGTGAATTTTGCATCTATAAATGCAAAAGGAACCATGTTTAATATAGTATTGATCTTTAACGTTTGTCAAATTCCACAGGGGGTCTGTCATCTTTAGGCTAGAAGAATATACAGGTATTACTTCGAAGAGGCTTCATCTTAATTCAAGATCCTTTTGCTTCTAATTTCTGAGTTCCAAACTCAATTCCCTACTCTTTAAGGGCAGTTTCAAATTTTTATTTAAAAAGAATTGGAACAGGAATTTACATATTAATTTCACAGCAGCATTATGCATAAGAGCCAATAGGTAGAAACGTCCATTGATAGATGGGTGGATAAACAAAATGTGGTATATATTCACAATGAAATATTATTCAGCCTTATAAAGGAAGGGAATTCTAATACATGCTACAACAAGGATGAACCGTGAAGACCCTATGCTAAGTGAAATAAGTCAGACACAAAAAGCCACACACACATATTTTACTTCCACTTATATGCGGTATCTAGAGTAGTCCATTTCAGAGAGACAGGAAGTAGGGTGGTGACTGTCAGAGATGGAGGGAGGAATGGGTAGTTACTGTTTAATGGGGAGAGTTTCAGTACAGCACGAAAAAGAGAGTTCTGGAGGCAAACAGTGGTAATAGCTGCAAAACAATGTGAGTGTACTTAACGCCATTGAATTGTACATTTAAAAAAGATGAAAATGGTCAATTTTATGTCTATTTTACTGCAATAAAAAAAAAGAATGGGGGAGGGGGTGCCCGTGAGATGCCAAAGATATTAGGGGAGAAAAGCAACAGGAATGTAAAAAAGTGACACCAAGAAGACTGGATAAAGTCATGTGAGCTTGGCACTCCCTGCAGCTACAGTGAACATGCACCACAGCAAAACAGAAGGGCCGGCACTCCTGGAACAGAGCAAACGGATGTGTCCCAGAGGCCAGCCCACGACCACTGTGAGCAGGACTCAGATATTACCTGGCTGGCAGCATGCACCCTACAGGAGTCTTGCTCTGGTACAAATGACTCATTTACTCTCCAGCGTCCAGTTAGCGCATCAAAATTTATGTTTGCTATGGACAATAATTAATGTGCATTTCCAGCCTGCTCTGAGTGTGGCAATTCATAATCTTTCAGAATTTTATACGCGTGAAAAGATGAGTGTGTGTGTGCGCTCAGTCATGTCCAACTCTTCGTGAACCCTATGGACTGTAGTCTGACAGGCTCCTCTGCCTCTGGAATTTTCCCGGTAAGAATATTGGAGCGAGTTGCCATTTCCTACGTCAGGAGATCTTCCCAACCCAGGGAACAAACCTGGGTCTCTCATTTCCTGCACTGGCAGGTGGTTTCTTTATCAGTGTACCACATGGAAGGCAGGAGGAGATTGTTAGATAGCATCGCTGACTCAATGGACATGAATGTGAGCAAACTCCAAGAGAGTGGGGGCCAGAGGAGCCCGGCGTGCTGCAGTCCACGGGGTCACAAAGAATCAGACGGGACTTAGCAAGTGAACGACCACAACATGAAAAGGTGGATCTTTTCCTCGGACAAATTGTCAGTGAGGAAGGTCATATGTCCCCTGGATTTCTTTTATGCTGGGATTCTTTTTCACAATTCAGCATCTCATGTAATTAGGTAAAAGTGGGATTTGCCCAATCTCAGTCACATGCTCAGAGCTCCCTGGGCTAATTTATGTTCCTTTCCTAGCACTGCAAGGTTCCCATGTCAGCATACCAACTTCACAGCATGGAGGTCCGACAGCTCCATGTAAACGTGTGTGAAAATTCACCACCAAACAGAAGTGAATTCAGAAAATGGCCAGAAGTTCAAATGGCCATTCCTCTGAAAATATCAGCTCTTCTGTGGCACTGTTTGTAAAGGTGTTTGTCACAAAACAAATAAGAAAACATAAGATGCAGATTTATCCTTAAGGAGGAAGAAAGGGAAGGAAATTCCTTGGTGGTCATATGTAGAAATGGCTTATGTAAGAGCAGGCAAATATTTCTGAACTCCGTAGCCCAATAACCAATAATCAAGGGGAATTTAAAGGCACTACTGGTAAAGAACCTGCCTGCCAACGCAGGAGACTTAAGAGATGAGGGTTCAATCCCTCATCTGACGGTTGGGAAGATCTCTTAGAGGAGGAAATGGCAACTCACTCCAGTATTCTTGCTTACAGAATCCCATGTACAGAGGTGCCTGGTGGGCTACAGTCCATGGGGTGACAAAGAGTCGGACATGACTGAAGCAACTTATAGCATGCAGTATATTTTTAGGTTCAGTGTTAGGTTTTAATAATATCAAAGTATCAATCAGTTGTGTGTGTAATAGTATATGTGTGTGAATGAAAAGGAAAGAGAAAAAGAGACCTTTTAATATATTGAATAAATCTTAGCCCTGAGATGATTCTAGCTGTTCTTCTAGGTAAGAAATGAACTGCTTATAAATCTTTCTAATTAACCATTAATAGATCTACAATATATTTAGGTAAATACACAGAGATATGAAGTAGAGTAGTGGTTGTCTAGGGCTGAGGGTGACAGTGGTTTGAGTGTTTGCTAACTGGGGTTTCTTTCTGGAGTTCTATGAATTAAGCCATTGAGTTCTTTCCTAGTTAACAAGCAACATTTTAGATATAAATATATAAATACTGCCTTTCCTTCTGCTGAAGTATCAAATAGAAATTAGTAAAGAAACTAAATCTTAGCCTAAGGAGCCTTACCTGTTTCAATACTAAGCCTACTATTATTTTTGCAGAGAAAAGGAATCTTTGAGAAAATCATTGTAAGGCAGCAAACAGAAATTTTGAGCTCAGAGAGAAAACTACTATGTATGGCAATAAAGTTGGAAGAATTTTAGCAACAAAAACATACATTGGAACACCAGGAAAAGAGTTCAAAAGCTTTTTCCATAAAACCATCAGATAAAGGAAACAGATTTATGTATCAAGAAGCTCATCATGGTATTTTTGTATAACAGCAAAATCACTTTTGGAAACAATCTAAATTTCTAAAACTAG
>SJYC01142619.1:0-44234 GCA_006408675.1 Madoqua kirkii
AAAAGAATAGTTTATAAAGAGAAAATATGGTATGATAATTTTTAATAACAGATTTATTGAGATATAATTCATGTATTTTAAGTATACAATTTGATGGTTTGTAATACATTTGGAATTGAGCAACCATGACTTTAGTCCATTATAGAATATTTTCATCATGTCTAAAAAAAATCTTATACCCACTAGCAGTCATTTGGCATGATGCAGCTTTTTTTTAAAAATCAAAAGTATGTAGTTATGGCATATCTACATAATGGAATATCTGGCAATTTAAAACAAGTACTGACATATGCTACAACATGGGTGAACCTTCAAAACGTGCTAAACAAATTCAGCTCATCAAAAATATCATATATTATATAATTTCATTTATATGAAATAGGCAGAAAGGTAAATACACAGAGATACAAAGTGGATTAGTGGTTGTCTAGGGCTGAGGGTGATGGTGGTTATGAGTGTTTGCTAACTGGGATTTCTTTTTGGAGTCATGAAAATGTTCTAAAATTGATTTTGGGATTTTCCTAATCTTGTGAATATACTAAAAACCACTGATTTGTACATGTTAATGGATAAATTGATGGTATGAGAACTGTCTCTCAATAAGCTGCTTTAAAAATACATAGGAAAATGTGCTGTTTGTAGAGACATGAATGGACCTAAAGACTGTCATAAAAAATGAAGAAAAACAAATATTGTATATTAATGCATATATGCAGAATCTATAAAAATGGTTCAGGTAAACCAATATGCAAAGCAGAAATAGAGACACAGATGTAGAGAACAAAAGTATGGACGCCAAGGGGGGAAGAGGGGATGAGACGGATTAAGAGGTTAGGATTGACACGCATACACTGCTAGGTATAAAAGAGATAACTAATGAGAACCACTGTATAGCACAGGGAACTCTACCCAGTACCCTTTGGTGGCCTAAATGGGAAAAGTCCAAAAAAGAGAGGGGATGCATGTATATGTATGGCTGATGTGCTTTGCTGAACAGCAGAAAATACTCCCAGGCTGTAAAGCAACTATGTGTGCATGTGTGCTCGGCTTGGTCGTCTCGGACTCTCTGCAACTCTTCTGGATTGCAGCCTGCCAGGCTCTGTCCATGGAACTCTCCAGGCAAGAATAGTGGAGTGGGTTGCCATTTCTTCCCAACCCAGGGATCAAACTCATGTGGCCTGCTTCTCCTGAACTGCAGGCAGATTCTTTACCACTGAGCTATTTTGGGAAAGCCTCAAAGTAACTATATTCCAATAAATTTTTTTTAAAGAAATACATAAGTGTATATATATTTATATATCTGGGAAAACATTAAAAAGGTTAATATTATCTTTGTGCGTAAGAATTCTAGATTTGTTTTACTCACTTTATAATTTTTCTATAGTAATCACACATCAGTTGCATATCAATTATTTTTAAAAAGCAGTGATTGGCTATTGGATGATTTTAAGGAATTTTTTTTTTAAGCTATGAAAATGGTTTTGTGACAATGGATTAAAGACAATCTCTTTAACAAGTGGTGCTGGGAAAACTGGTCAGCCACTTGTAAAAGAATGAAACTAGAACACTTTCTAACACCACACACAAAAATAAACTCAAGATGGATTAAAGATTTAAACATAAGACCAGAAACTATAAAACTCCTAGAGGAGAACATAGGCAAAACACTCTCCGACATACATCACAGCAGGATCCTCTATGACCCACCTCCCAGAATACTGGAAATAAAAGCAAAAGTAAACAAATGAGACCTAATTAAACTCAAAAGCATCTGCACAACAAAGGAAACTATAAGCAAGGTGAAAGACAGCCTTCAGAATGGGAGAAAATAATAGCAAATGAAGCAACTGACAAACAGCTAATTTCAAAAATATACAAGCAACTCCTGCAGCTTAATTCCAGAAAAATAAACGACCCAATCAAAAAATGGGCCGAAGAACTAAATAGATATGTCTCCAAAGAAGATATACAGATGGCTAACAAACACATGAAAAGATACTCAATATCACTCATTATCAGAGAAATGCAAATCAAAACCACAATGAGGTACCATTTCATGCCAGTCAGAATGGCTGGGATCCAAAGTCTACAAGCAATT
Organism: Madoqua kirkii; assembly: GCA_006408675.1. NCBI lineage: Eukaryota > Metazoa > Chordata > Mammalia > Artiodactyla > Bovidae > Madoqua > Madoqua kirkii. The sequence continues at coordinate 2,099 of SJYC01142619.1, forward strand.
AATGCTGGAGAGGGTGTGGAGAAAAGGGAACCCTCTTACACTGTTGTTGGGAATGCAAACTAGTACAGCCACTATGGAGAACAGTGTGGAGATTTTTTAAAAAACTGGAAATAGAACTGCCTCATGACCCAGCAATCCCACTGCTGGGCATACACACCGAGGAAACCAGAACTGAAAAGAGACACATGTACCCCAATGTTCATCACAGCACTGTTTATAATAGCCAGGACATGGAAACAACCTAGATGTCCACCAGCAGATGAATGGATAAGAAAGCTGTGGTACATATATACAATGGAGTATTACTCAGCCATTAAAAAGAATTCATTTGAATCAGTTCTAATGAGGTGGATGAAACTGGAGCCTATTATACAGAGTGAAGTAAGCCAGAAAGAAAATCACCAATACAGTATACTAACACATATATATGGAATTTAGAAAGGTGGTAACGATAACCCTGTATGCGAGACAGCAGAAGAGACACAGATGTATAGAACAGGCTTTTGGACTCTGTGGGAGAGGGAGAAGGTGCGATGATTTGGGAGAATGGCATTGAAACATGTATAATATCATATATGAAACAAATTGCCAGTCCAGGTTTGATGCATGACATTGGATGCTTGGGGCTGGTGCACTGGGAGGACCCAGAGGGACGGTACAGGGTGGGAAGTGGGAGGGGGGTTCAGGATGGGGAACACGTGTATACCTGTGGCAGATTCATGTTGACGTATGGCAAAACCAATACAATATTGTAAAGTAATTAACCTCCAACTAAAATAAATAAATTTATATATAAAGAATTTGATCTTAAAAAAAAAAGTTGTTTTGTGGCTATGTTGCATAAAAAAGGCACCACCATCTCCAGAGATACACCCAGATGAAACGATCTGACGTCAGAGGGATGATACAAAAGCAATGTATATGGGACAAATCTGGCTAACACATGGAAACTGTTAAGCAAGGCAATTATATTATTTATATGTAAATATATCTTTATGTATCCTCTTGTAGACATCTGGAATTTTCTACAATTAATAAGTCAAAAAGAAGGCAGGTTACAAACGGGACAGTGTAGTTCCACTTCGGCTTTTTACAAACAGTGCGTGTGCATACGACTCTACATAAGGATCAGAATGTGCTCACACACACCACTGATTCTCTTTGGGTAGTGGCATTATGGGAGAGTACTCTATGTGCTTTTTAAATATTATGTTTTCTATAATGACTAAATGTTGCTTTTGTTGTTGTTGTTCAATTGCTAAGTTATGTCTGACTCTTTGTGACCCCATGGACTGAAGCACACCAGGCTTCTCTGTCCTTCACTACCTTCTGGAGGTTGCTCAAAGTCAACGTCCATTGAGGCAATGATACCATCTAGTCATCTTATCCTCTGTCGCCCCATAGGTTAAAAAAACCCAAAAAACAAAAACACCCTCCTAAAAAAAATGTTTCCTTTTGTAAAACCAGTCCCCTAAATAACAGCACCTAACAAAGTACAAATGCTTCTTCTGGGCTCACAGCCCTGAAGCAGCCAGGGCAGGCCATGAACTGCTTGAGCAGGTCTCTTAGAGCAAGTCACTTGGATCTTTGCCCTAGGGAACCTCAGAGCCCGAGTATACGGACATTCCAGAAGCTGCCCAGACTGTGTGGGCAGGATCTGGAGCAGTCACAAAACCATTCACAAAGTAGATGGCTGTTTAAAAAAACAAACAAAAAAACCCTTGGGTGAGAAATGGGGACACTAGCAAGTTTATTTCAAATTTAGATTGCCTTTAATGTCTTTATCCAGATAAGTAAATTTTTAAAAAGAAACCTGTAGTGAATTGGGAATGAACAGTGTACACTGGGGAAAAAAAAGGAGAGAGAGAGAGAATGCTAAGACAAATTATCTTTTACTACATTTGCAAGCTTCCAGAGAATATGGTATTCAGAGGCGTATGAACAGCACAATAACTCACCCTCCCCAACACCCAGTCTTTCAGAAACAATTCAAAAACAGGTGAGCAAAAGGTAGCAGGTGTTCCAGAGACTTATCTAAACTCTTAGAAAAACTGAAAAGGGAAAAACTCTTAGAATAAAAGATGAAAAGGGAAGTTTTTCTATACAAATATCACATGAAATTACCTTAATAAAGAAAATCCAATTAAGGGGATACTAGGAGATGACACGGACGACAGCAATTGATCTCCATGAGACCTCTCTCCACTAACATTCCTGTCTTTTGCTTCTATCGCAAACTTAGACTGAATTTATTTGTGAATAAATGTCTTATCTCTTCTAGTATATTTTAAACCTCCTGAATGCAAAAGTCAAGGCTTTGATTCCTGAGAAAGTTTTGCAACACTGTAGGCAATAATCATCAAAAGTCTGTAATATTAATGGAAGGATATAATAATGAATGACATACCATGTTCAAATAATTTATTGAAAATCCAGGAAAAATACAGGTATATCATGGTCACATTGGTAAGAGAAAATGCTTGCCTAAAGATAAATCAATAATAACCAGGAATCCCCTTTTAAATGGATTAGATGTTGGAAGAAATGGGGTTGCCATACAGGGTGCCATTAAGTGTTTTTGGAAAAACATTCCATTCTGCAAAATTATGCACTAAAAATAACAGGACTTATGGGGAAACCACTGCACAACATCTAAGAATCTGTAACTAGAGAACTAACAAAAACATTAACACTACTTAAATTACTGGCATAGTTAAATTTACTGGTGTGTGCACCTAGCAACCGTAGCAGCCTTAGTCGCCAGGGGCTCCCGCTTCTTTGAGATGTTGGTCCTGTGGGTATTCATTGCCAATACAGACTATTTTCATACAAATTAGCCCAAGGATTATTAATCCATTTTTCATTAATCCATTGTTTAAATACAGGGGGAAATGTCTTTGCAGCTTCTTTATGTGCCCCTGTAGCATTTCATGTAAGGCATTCTTTGCAATAAAAGACATTTCTACAGATTTTCCATTTTTTCCCTTTATGATCTTCTTATTTGCTTCACATCTACTTGTAAGAAAGCTTGTTTTTGATTGTAACAGATTTACTGTATTGGGAAAAATCATGCCAGAACCAACACAATGTCTGGGTTAAACTAACATCATTTCTAAATGCTTGTGAAATAATCATGGCAAAGAAACACAGGTTTTGAACAGGTAAGACTGGTGAACGGCTAACCCAGGTACTGGCACATGTGAGCTGAGTCTGCAGTAGGAGTAACTGTGACAGTTGTCAAGACAACATATACGGTAATACGTGTTGTGAGCAGCACACACTGAGGCTCCTGTGTGCCAGGCACAATGCTAGAACACTTAGTATTCATTGTCTCCTTTTGCTTCACACAGACTCTATGAAGTAGACAAAGAAATATATATTTTAAAAGATTAAATATTGATCTCTGCCCAAGGTTACAAAGCTGCTAAGTGGTGAAGCTAGATTTGAATCTAGATCTTTCTGCCTCCAAGGCTTCAGCTTTTCATAATCATAATGAAATAGTATTTCTCATTCAATGAAAGTGTGATGTGAATCTGCAACAGTAACTGACAATGGGGCCCAATAGTCTTTACCCAGCTGGTATGTGTAAACATAAATGTGGATGATCGATGTATCTAGAAAACCACTGAACATTAGAGAGTGCTTATAATTTTTTGCAGATGTAAACTTTCTGGCTAGGCTGGTGAGGAAAATCTTTGCACATGGCCAAAGGGGAATTCCAGAAGTGTGACAGCGTCTTCTCAGTTCTTTCCAGCTGGGTCAGAAGCTGTTGTGATGACTCAAGCTACGTGAGGGCCATGGAATGGATACACAGGCGCACTTCTGAATTCCACACAAGCATCAGACTGTACAGGGTGGGGGTGGAGGTAATTATGATCAGGGAATTCCTACTCAATGAGATCGAGGACTTTAGGCATGCTTGCCAACAAAAGGATTTTAGGGGCGGGGACCTCCCTGTTGGTCTAGTGGTTAAGAATCTGCCTTCCAATGCAGGGGACACTGGTTTGACCCCTGGTCAGGGAATTGAGATCCCAAATGCCTCGGAGCAAGAAAGTCAACACTCCGTAACTAAAGCATCTGTGTGCTACGACCACAGGGCTCATGTGCTCTGGAGTCTGTGCACCACAGCTAGAGAGCCGTGCACCACACCGAGAGGGAGAGAGCCATACCTTGCAACGCAGAGCCTGCACACTGCAATAACAGACCCCATAAGCCACAACTAAGACCTGATGCAGTCAAAAATATGAACGAATACTTAAAAATGATTTTGGTGGAATGCTGACTCCTATTTAAATTCTATTTATGCATTATGCACTCATCATATGTCTGGCATTAACTGTGCCAAGTGTTTGGGCTACATAACATAATAATTCATCAAGACCCCACACGCCTGTGGAGCTAAATGTAGGCACTGCCTTGAACAGATTCCATGCCAGGCACTCTTCTTGGCATTTCATATGTATCAACTCATTTCATTCTCACAACCCTATGATATACAGACTGATGTTCTCCTGATTTTATAGATGGTGAAACTAAGGTGCAGAGAGGTGAAAAAACTTGCTGGTGAGCAATGTGGACCTAGGATATGGACCCAGGCTGTTAGAGTCTAGAACCTATGTTCTTCGCCTCTTCCTACAAGCCTTCTTCCTCTTACTAGTTCTTCCTCTTCTTACTAGCTTCTTCTCTCATAGAGGGAGACATAGAGTGGTTAAAAAATTGTAATGCGGGGCTTTGAGAAAAATTACAGACAGGTACACAATGGAACATTAATAGAGGAGAAAGTGACTAATGTTGCCTCAGGTGCTAGGGTGGATGGCAATGTGGGAGGAGTGTCAGCTCAGCACATCCTTCCCTGTGGATGTCAAATGGCCATGAGGCACAGCAGATATAGCAGCACCAGCAAAGGCATGGAGGTAGGAAATGGTCCAGCATGTCTGCAGGTTGCTAACATTGAAACAAAGACAACTGAGCAGGTGGCAGGAGATGAGTGCACAAAAGGAGAGAGATCAGATGGAGGAAGAAATTTATACTATGAACCGGCCATACCAAGGAGTCTGTTTTCAGGTGGCAAAGAACGAAATAGATTCTAAATGGGTGGGGAGAGGCTTGAGGTGGTGACAGTAATATAAAACTCAATTTGTCCTTCTGACCCTAGGCTTTTGACTCCAACAGCTTAGGTCCAAATCCTAGGTCCTCCTTGCTCACCAGAAAGTTTCTTAACCTCTCCGCACCTCAGTTTCATCAACTATAAAATCCGGAGAACATCAATGCATCAATCATAGGGCTGTGAGAATGAATGAGTTCATACATGTAAAGTGCCAAGAGGAGTGCCTGGCATAAAGCAAAAGGGAAAAGGAAAGAGGGCAGAACATAGGAGTAGGATCTCCCAGTGAGAAACCCAAGCACTGGTGGTGGGAAAGGGGAAGGGAGGGTGAGTGGAGAGATTTTCTGAGGTCACTCGGACTTGATCCAGGTGGGTAGTGGGGGAGACGGGGAAGGAGGCTTGTTCATTAGAGTAAAGCTTGATTCTCACAAAAGCCCTCACTATGTAATTTAAGTTAGTTCAACAGCCTTGCCTGGGAATGTGGACTTAAAGGGACACTGAGTTTACAGACATATGGGATGCGGCTCATTCCCAGTATTATTATTTTCACCTTCTTTCCTATAGTGTCAAGAGCCCCCCACCCCCTGAAGAAAAAGCAATGCTTTGCTCTGCTGATTATGGGTTTCATAATACATCATATATGCTCCCAGAGCCATTCTGCCTATTAGCTGGGGATGCCCACTGACAGATAATACCACCTACTGTTCCTGCACTGTAATAACGATCATTTATCTCCTTTTACCTTTTTTTTCCCAAGTAACAAAGATGGTGGAAAAGACCAAGAGTCAAAAGCCAAAAAACAGTTAACATTTCCATGCTTACAGCTTCCACCTTGCCTTCAGTGAGCTGGCATCTGTTCTCTGCTCTGTCCCAGCTACTAAGTGGGAAGTTGTTGGGCTCTATGGAACCTGGGTAATGTTCAGGAGCAAAGCCCACTCAGCGAAGGGTGAGGCCACAGCTGGGTGGATGAGTCATGCTGGATCCAAGACAAGTGGTCTCAGAAATTTGGTGGTGATGGGGTAATGGATGGGGAGGAAGATACAGGGCTGCTGCCTTTTCCAGGAACTTGCTTAGTCAAATAATTCTGGTGGGGAAAGAATTGAGGGAAAAAAACAAACAATAACATAGCCCACTTACTGACACAAGAAATCAGATCATTAAATCTTTCCTTAGGAAAGAGGGGGTTTTCCAGCCCACGGAAGTAGAGCTTTAGAACGCCAGCAACTGAGTTAATATCACGGTTACTCTGGTCATCAGCCAAAGGGTTTTCACCTAAAAAAAACCCCAACAAATTAGTTACATGCACATTGCTTCTCTTTTTATTTCTGAACAAAAATATGTTTCTATACTCACACACATTACTATATATACATGTATCTTTTAATTACATGCTACTAAAAGATTACATGCTACTAAAATTAAAATAATTGGTTTAGATATTCTACCCCATGATTAACCTAAAAATAGTTGGCCAAAATAAAGCTTTTTTTATATCATATGCTACCAAATAATCCCTTACAAATTACCTAAAAACTTAAAATAAAATATTGTGGGATTTATAATTGGACCCAACTTTTTTTTTTTAAAAGCTGAAATCTGTAATCTTAGTTTGACATGAATTCAACTACTACATTCTCTGTCTTGTATCCTACTGGGGAAAAAGAAACAACATAGGTCTGTCTGGCTATGCTGTATGGATCAGGAAAATTTATCAGAAATATTATAGGACTCAACTAATTGTGAATACCTATATTAAGTACCATTAAATAAGTGTTTCTCAAAGTGAATGGTGGTGTTCAGAGCATATGTGAAAGTTGACTTCAGCAGTAGGAGATTTCGAAAAGTCAGGAATTTGAAAACGTACCCTTAACAGTACCAAAGAACATGTATAAAAAGTGGGAAATTTATATATCACAAACATGAAATTACATTATTCTTTATGGTGGGTGCTTTTAAAATATTAGGTAACTGACCTGACTAGTCCACATTCCTGAGAACTAAACTGAAATAAAATTCTTAAGAAGTTCAACATAATATGCATCCTTAAATCAAACTCCTTTTTTTATTCATAGGTCTGCTCTTCTAAAGTTCACAAAAATTGTACACTGCATTTTAACTTTTCTTTGCTCTTGGGGCACTTTATTTTCAGGGACTTGTGGTTCCTTTTTCTCTGCTTCTAGGGCAGGAAATCACTGAACATGAATTCACCAAAACAATTTTTTTTTTTTTGCCCACTGTGAGAAAGCCTCACCCAAAGAGATCACAAACAAACAAATACCAGGGGAATGTCCAAGGAAAAGTAAGAAAACCATTTCTGCCTACAATGGTTGGCACAGGAATCTGATGCTTTGCTATATTTCATTTATCTTGAATATGGTCCATGTAAGAGACTTGGACACTTAGCTCTTGAGGGGAGACTCCTCTACTCTATACATCATATCACTCAGAAGATCTGGAAGAGGAAAAATAATCTGGCTCTAAGTTGACCTCTTCAACCACGGTTTCAAACTGGCTTTGTACCAAGTCTGAGTCAGGACAAATGGAACCAAGAGAGGTGGCCCTGTCTCCAAGCCATGATGTCCCTCCCTCTGCATCCTTGGCTTGACTCTCAGGCAAGGGCAGGAAGGTGCAGATGTATCCAAAAGTAGACATAAGACAAATCATTTTAATAGGAGAGCGTTATGAGCTAAGAGCCACCACTTAAGAGTTAAGCACTTTCAGGGCTTATAGCTGTTTCTCATACCAATCCTAGAATTTTGCAGATGAGGAAACTGAGGCCAAAGTAAGAGATTAGTCACTTGACCCAAATCAAACAATTAGTAAATGCAGAAGTGTGATTTGATTCTAGGTCTGCCCGATACTCATCATTATGTGCTAATGAACAGTTTAGGAGGACTTATTTGACAGTCAATCGGGATCGAGAATAAGGCACCAACTAAGGACAGGGAAGGAGTCTGGAGATGGCAATAAGAGGAAGGAGAGTTCCTGACAAAGGGAGTAGACAGAAGCTTGGATGAGTCACCTCAAGCACCTGCTACGCAGGCCAGAGCTGTTCTTGCCACTTTTCTAGAACCCCTTCATGAGCCACCTTTGACAGCATGCTGAGGATTACCAATGTTGGTCCTAAACCAGGGATACAAAACCCATATGCTTTTCTAGACTTGATAACAAAGCCTTATGATTTTGGCTTCATTTCTCAGCTATTCTAGATTCTTAATTCAACATCCAAAAAGAAATAATGCAGAGAAAGGTTTTAAAGACATACAGGATGAGTATGCCACTCTTCTCTACGGAAAATGACTTTTTTAAAAAGTTTGCTTATAGGTACAGACATGCAATTACCTCTCTCAAATGAGTTTTTAATATCATTGACTTCCACCTGGGAACCAGACACTCTGAAAATCCCCTGATGCTGAAGACCTAAAGATAACAGAAGGGAAAGAGCATGAGAGAGTCCATCATATCCTCCAGGTCCCCTTTTTTCCAACCATTAAGTACTAAAAGGAAAGACACATTTACTGCAAGACTCCTAGTAATTGTTTAAGGTAAGAATACTGCAGTTTAGGGCTTACCATAGAGATTTATGAACCGAATACAGCTTTCCACAATGAGTGGGATGATCTGTCCTGAGTCCTGGGTCAAGAGATGGAAACCAGTTAACAGCAGAGCAGAGGCACAAATCATAACATTAAAGCTTATAGTTAAGGAATGCATTTCATTCATTTAGATGATCATTTCCAAACACACTCCCTCTAAAATATTCTTCAAGGGCCAAATATAAAATTATATACGACCAAAGGTATATTTCAGTTCTGAGGCAAACCAAATTAAATACGTTGAAGGCAATTCTGTTTCAACTCACTCTGCTATGCCTAAGGATGTCAGAGCTAACTCACCTTGTCTATTTGCATGTAGGCTCATATACCAAAATGAATTATGTAAATCACTTATATTTAAAGAGGTTACTTACACAAGTAAGTAATCTAATGGGCCTAAAAAGAGCTTAGTATATTCTAACCGTAGCATCTTAGGACTGACTGACTGTACTAGTCAACAAACACAACTGTTCAGCCATCTCAGGATCCTCTCTGTAGCACCTCTGAGAATCCACCATCTAGATGATGACAGTTATAAAGGGTTTCTGTGTTTCCAGATGCATAATACGAGAACTGCTTTCTAGCTGCTCATAACATGTCATGTATTTATTCAGTTTGCATCAGATCTGACTTACCCTCTAAAGATGTTTCATTGTTATTTTTTCTGTTTTAAGGATGGAGGAAAAAAATGGCTGTGCACCCCATTAGATCTTATTTTCTTAGAAGGAACATTTCTTGGCCTTCTTTCTCTACATCTTGTAATATAGGCATCACACTCTACTGAACAAATGTGAATTCTGCAAATGTATTAAGACATGTATAGGGTGACAAATGAGATGAAGGAGCTGCTGAGGTCACAGTTAAATACGTGTCAATGCCATGCACTCCATGTAGTTAAAGAAGGTTACTGTCTACAGAGTTATTGTTCATCTACTTTTTAGACTCTGCTCTTTCAGCAATTAGAGCTTAAAAGGAAGTATGAAGGTTTCAGATGATTAGCTGAAATCAGGTACTAATTCATGGGGAATTTTATTCTGCAACACAAGAAGAATTTGGTTGTCTCAATATGTTAGAACAATTAAGAATCCACTAACTTTTCCAATTAAGAAACAGTGGAAGGAGTGGGAATAGACTGTAGTCCAGCAATCTAACTTTTTACTGTTCCTAGAATGGGTAATACACTTCTTCAGGGAGAGTTTCATTTTCAGTTTTAAGACAATATAAACAGTGTATAAACCAGTTAATGGCTCAATCACTTCTGGAGCCTGCATTAAGTTTCTCTAATTAGGTACTTTGTTTCAGGAGCATAAACTTTATTAATTTCTTAAAGAAGATCTTGAAGAATAAAAATGCCTTTTGAATGTGAACTAGTTGGCTCAAGAATGGCCATATTATTTTATCAAAACTTACTGACTATGAGAGGGGATTTTTCTTTAGGAGACAAGTTTATTTCAGGCGATGTAACCTTTATATGAACAATTCCTGTAACACTGTAATCTAGAAGAGCAACAAATATTTAAATGTAAATGATGAAAGGAGACTATTAGTTGGCAACCTGGCTGAACTTAGTATTAAAACAAAAAGGGAAACCAAGAATAAAAGGTTATTAAAAGAAAAATGTTTGCACTAAGAAAGTTCTAAATAGAAATATCTTAGGTTTTCATATTATTTTTAAAATATTTTCATCTTACTCAGCTAACTGCTAATCCTTCAGCTACCATTAGTATTTCATTTCATATAATGAATTTTGGAGTCAAGAAATAATGAATGTGCATGTTTTAATTTAATTTCATGGATGCCAGATGCTTTGGTAGAAAATTTTTTACAGGAAGTGAAGCAATGCTCCACTGACCATTCAAACAAATCCCTCTGTGTCTCAGCTTCCCCATGGGAAATAGAGGAAAAATAGTTTTTCTTTTGTTGTGTTACAGTGATATTGTGGGGCTCTCAACTGACTGAGCACTTTTCAAAAGTGTAGAGATCACGATACCTGCTGTTTCACTGCTAGGACCAAAGATTCTTTAACACTCTATCTGGAACGAAGAGGGGCTTACAGAAGTTAATTATCCATGCTAAGTGGTTTGCTCCTCCTTTCATGCCTAAACTTGGTTTCCTTTAACTATTCTTAATGAAAAATCTTTCAAAAACATAATATGTGCCTTGCTATAATCTTAAGCAGTCATTCTTATACTGTGTTATCAAATATAATGGAGCTGTACACCTACTTCTTCAAGCTGTTCTATCCTCTCCTTCCCTGCCAGGCCATCAGCTGCACATCTCAGCGCTTTCATTTGATCGTTCCCTTCTCTCCATCTAATTTGCCCCTGTTTGTAAGCCCAGGGCTGGGAAACCAGATAATCAAATTTGACAATAATTTTATATTAGATTAGAGCCAGTAAGGCTCTTCTGGGCTTAAGGCTAATAGCAACAGACTCGTGATCGCTCTCTAGGCTGTCCAGTGGCTTTCACTCAGATCCAGGGTTAGGATTCATTTTTAAAGGTTGCCGGAGGCTTTAAATTTCTTCATGTATGTATGTTTGCATGTGTCTATCTATCCATATACATGCACACACATATTTTGTAATCATTAGTGTACACATTCAATAAAAGATCTGTCTTTAAAGAAAGTAAGACCATGTCACAAATTATTAAGGGAGGTTACCAATGATGTAGTTTCCTATATAAATTCAGTCTTCGGAAACATTGCATCCTAGGTCGATCTCCTCTCTTTTGTATAATTTACCTGAGGGTCCAATATCCAGTATTAAATGTGCACTTGGTATTTAATATTGACTCTCTTATCAAATATATACAAAGTTTGGTATATTTGCCAAATACATAATGTAAAACCTAAGCATTTACCCAGTTTTACTAGAGGACTACTCCCCTTAAAATCAGTGTTTGATTTCTATAATTCTTTTCTAAGTAAAACCTATGTATAAACTGGTCTAATTTCCAACTGCAAACACTTTTCTTTTAAAGACCTTAAAAAATCCAGTTAAAGCCAAGCATGACTGTGATTTGAAAATGGTATCAAGAGTGAAAGAGGCTGTGCCCGCGACTTCCCTCGAGCACAGTACCTGGTGTCTCGCGTGTGAATTCCTTCGTCCTCGGCTAGAAGCATTATCAGAAATACAGGGTGAAAAAGAAGACAGAGTAAACACAGCAGAGATCCAGATACAGACCACAGGGCCTTACAATTTGTCCAATATAATGAATTCCTCAAGTCACGGGAAATCAAAACTTGCTGTGCTTCAGAGCTAGCCTAACAATGGACTTTCGAGATATATTTTGTGCCATTCATTTGCATGAGTAAAACTAAAGCATTTTATCAGGTAGCTCTTTCCCTTTTTGTACAAATTATGGCTTTTTTTTTTTTTGAAGAAGAGGGCTTTCTCTTTTGCCAGTATAATAATACCCACATTTATTCCCTCTTCTGAAGGCACTCAAACCAAACAGTCTTTCCTCTCTGACTTCAGGAAATATTATATTGATTTTCTGGGAAAGCAAAGAGCCCCAGGACAGACTTGGACATAATGACCTGCCTCCTTTTATGAGAGGCTGAGACCATTATAGTAAGAAGCGTGGAGATCAGCCACCCAGATGGCTGGTGCCAGTACCTTGATGAATGTTTCCAAATCCCCATTAAACAACTTAGCATTATACTGTGAGCGGGGTCTGGACTTCCTGTGTTTCTGGGGCTTAGGGGGAACATTGGAGGCCTAAGGGAGGGAATATAATTACTGAGCATGGCAGAAATCAAACAACAAATGAAACACCCATAGGTCACATCAAAATTACAAGACACAGGAATTCTTGTGTTCCTTCCCCACCCCGACTCCCACCCACGGAGGAAAACTGTCCTTCCCCTTTTCCATTTATTTACTTTGACTTATGCATCAAAACCTATACCAGCTATTTAGTCAGAGTATTCTTTTCTTATAACTGACATTTGTTTGTTTGTTTTAAAAATGGTAAGCATCACCAAATGAAACTGCAAGCTCTTTGGCCAAGCATTATAAACCAACACCTGTGTTATTCGACTTGTACGTCACACAAAAAACACAACATGTCATAAAAATGAAGACTCTGAAAGATCCCAATATGATAAATTAAATGTAATATTTTTACTTACAATGTAATTCTTCAAGGCAAATAACATCTATCTGATATCCCTCAGGTAGTTAACAGGATTTTATTTTATGTAAAAGAAGTTATTAATGGGTCACAAGTGAAATATAGTTTTGTTTCAATGTTACTTCTATGGGCAGTGGGTCCAGGCTCACATGAATTATTATTTCTTTAAAAGAAACTAGTTCATCACCTAACTATCTGGAGAGAATTATGATGCACCTGTTTATTCTGTTCTGAACTCTCTCCATCCCCAGTCTACTTGCTGTGACGGACAAGTCAGTCTCTCTGGCAGAGGCACATCTAGGGTACCATTTACGATATTTAGAAACAATGCATCGTTTTGCTTTGTAACTGTAAAGAGGGAAACTTCTGTCCTCTCCCTTTAGAACAAAGAGAACCAGGATCACATGACTCAACTTCTGCAACTCTTGCAAGGAATACATGGAAGAAGAGACTGAAGACCTCTCTCTGGACATTCCGATCTGAACTCCTTCTTACTCAGAAGGCAGATAGGAGGTTACATGAGCTTCCCTGGTGGCTCAGATGGTAAAGAATATGCCTGCAATGCAGGAGGCCTGGTTTTGATCCCTGTGTTAGAAGATACCCTGGAGAAGGGAATGGCAACCCACTCCAGTATTTCTGCCTGGAGAATTCCACGGACAGAGGAGACTGGTGGGCTAAAGTCCATGCGATCGCTAAGAGTCAGACACAACTGAGTGACTAACACTTCCATTTCATGAGGATAGATACCACATTTGGAAATCAGGTAAAGCCCCTTATTAAGCTGCAAACTGTCTAGGAAGAACTTCCTTTTCAGTTCATTAAAGTTCAAAAAGACCAGTTTAAAAACAAAGGCCCAAGAGTTTATGTGGAAGCCTGGCTACCTTCCTAAGATATAACTACAGTAATTGTGATAGCCAGGGGAACAAACTTGCTGATACTGCCTTCCATAGCCAAATTTTAAGACTTTCCAACAGGTGGGCTCATATAACTGATGGGGTGTACAGCAAGCAGTGCCTGAAGTTCCATGGTGCTTGAGAGGCTGAAAGGAGCCTTTGCAAGTGTCTAGAAGCAAATATGGAAAATTCTTCCAAGTAGAAAGTCATAAACTACCATTGCTAAAATTTCTGAAACTTCGTTTATACACTGAATTCTGTGCTATTCACTGAAGAAAGGATCTGGTGGGTATAAACAAGCAAAACAATTGCCCACCAATGAATTTAACCATATGTACTTGACTTCATCCACTCTTTTCCTTATTTTAGAAGTATTTTAAAATGCACAGCTTATTTTTATTCAAGTATGGTAAGGCCAACAGATCGGAAGACAACTGTCATTGGAAAGATTGTTTCTTACTCACAGTTCCCAAGAGGTGGGGGTATGCTACTGCATGGGGGTGAGGGGCACATTGGGAAATAGCAGTCAGGAGGAAGAAACAGTGAGGGAAAATGTGAGACTTTGCTGTGGTTCCCATGGGAAGGAACACACAAGGCAAGGTAAGCAGGTTTAGGATTGGCTAGTCCTTGAATGCAAGGAGATCAAACCAGTCCATCCTAAAGAAAATCAACCCTGAATATTCACTGGAAGGATTGATGCTGAAGCTCAAGCTCCAATACTTTTGCCACTTGATGTGAAGAGCCAACTCACTGGAAAAGATCCTACTACTGCTAAGTCGCTTCAGTCATGTCCGACTCTGTGCGACCCTATAGACGGCAGCCCACCAGGCTCCCCCGTCCCTGGGATTCTCCAGGCAAGAACACTGGAGTGGGTTGCCATTTCCTTCTCCAATGCATGAAAGTGAAAAGTGAAAGTGAAGTCGCTCCGTTGTGTCTGACTCCTAGTGACCCCATGGACTGCAGCCTACCAGGCTCCTCCGTCCATAGGATTTTCCAGGCAAGAGTACTGGAGTAGGATGCCATTGCCTTTTCTGGGAAAAGACCCTAGTACTGGGAAAGATTGAGGGCAGGAGGAGAAGCGGGGGGACAGAGGATAAGATGAGTGGATGGCATCATCGATTCAATGGATATGAGTTTGAACAAATTCCATAAAATAGTGAAGGCCAGGGAAGCCTGATGTGTTATAGTCCATGGGGTCACAAAGAGCCAGACAATCGAGTGACTGAATGACAAGTCCTTGAATACTTTCGGTGGGCTCTGGGAGATGTGGGAAAAGACCCTAGTACTGGGAAAGATTGAGGGCAGGAGGAGAAGCGGGGGGACAGAGGATAAGATGAGTGGATGGCATCATCGATTCAATGGATATGAGTTTGAACAAATTCCATAAAATAGTGAAGGCCAGGGAAGCCTGATGTGTTATAGTCCATGGGGTCACAAAGAGCCAGACAATCGAGTGACTGAATGACAAGTCCTTGAATACTTTCGGTGGGCTCTGGGGGATGGGAGCTGTCCCTAGTTGTCTGGCAACTGGCCTTCGGGTGACTGGGGAAGGTAAATAGCCGCTCTACGTATAAAGGCTTGAAAAAGGAGGTTGAGGGTATGGGTTCTGGGCTGGTTGCTTTATATACAAAAGGCACACCCTTAAGAAAGCCCTTTACTATCTCTAGGAACTGACTAACCGTTAAGAGGGACAGTCCTTCCAGAGTCAGCAAGGCCCCAGGAAGACAAAGCATCAAATACAGAAACTAGAAAAATGTGGTTATTATGACAAGGTCCAACAGAACTTCACATCTGGTGCTATCTGGAGCAGTTGATGAAGCTAAGGGAATAGGAACACAAGCTCATTCTGTTTGGTTACTTATTTGTGGGACAAGCAAATACTGCAGCTGGAGGCAAAGCCCTGGAGAATCATTCCCGCATGGCTAGAGATGCAGAGTACCTCTGGCTGAGGCTAACAGAGGAACGTCTCGAGTCTTCTACCAAAAGTTTGAAAAGTGCCTCTCCTGGTGAATCTAAAGTATGAAGCAAATGTGAAAATACTAAAGCTGTGAGAGGGACCTGAGGTTAGAATAGACCGTCTGAGAGCTCATCAAGGTACATCCCATGGTGGAGTTGGCTTGGCAGGCAGACTGGCGTACTGATGGTTCCGGCTCTACTATGTACACGCCAGGTGGACGCCAGAGTCTACGTTCATTCAACATGCAAACTGTATGGCTCGTTCTGGTCCTATACCTGCCACACAATTTCTGGATAATCTGGCTTTCCATGTAGAATGCCCATGTGGATGAGAGGAAGTACCAGTCAGAAGGATGTGAACATTAAGTCTGCTGTGGTGGTTTAGTCGCTAAGTTGTGTCCAACTCTTACAACTCCATGGACTGTAGCCTGCCAGGCTCCTCTGTCCATGGTTTGCTCTAGGCAAGAATTCTGGAGTGGGTTACCATTTCCTTCTCCAGGGGGTTTCCAGTCTTGCTGGGCAATTATATTAATAGCAGTCATTGAGAATTTACATATTTGAACTTCTGCCTTTAAAAAGATCTTTTAAAAGGGTACCTTATATGAATTGTAATTTATAAACAGGTAAAAGAATTGATACGTAAAGGCGACATTAACTGTGACACAACTGATATATAACTATGCAGGAGTAATATGCCTCTTTGCTACTGACATAGGGAAGAAAAGCTAGTATTTTCATAAAGCTTAGGTAAGTCAGTAGCTATATCTTTCTGGTTGGTTCACCAAGATATAAGAGGGGTTTCCTTTTGAGTAAACTACCTAGCAAGAACATCACAGAATCTGAAAATCAACTTCACCATTACTGCAACAGACACACCCATGTTCTAAATGCCTCCTAACTCAAAGAGAACTCAACTTTAAAGGTGCAATGTCTTGTTATGTCAATTAGAATAATTTCTGGCTATTGCACAAATGTTGGCAGAGAAAAAGAAAAGTTGCCATAAACTTTCCCAAACCCAAATCAGAATCTGCTTCCAAAAAGGCTCTTCCTTCTCAGCAGTAGCTTCAAAATCCTTACAAGAATTTGTAAAAGGGGGGAAAAAAGGAAGAAGAAAAGGAAGTGCAATACTGTACTAGGCATTAAAAGTTAAAATTTTAAAGCAAACCAAACAGGGACTGAGCTAAAATCCAAGAATAGTCAACATAGCTCTAGTTTTTATGACATACAGAAGCAAGAAGTAATTAGCCAGATACTGTACATACGCACATAATATTGCTTGTTAATTAAATTACCAAAAGTCATATCAGACTCTTTTTAGAAACTTAAAGTGCTTTGGATGAGATAAATCAAACCCATTCAATTTCTATCCTTTTTTTTTTTTTTTTTTTTTAAAACTGAGACTACTCGTTAAAGAGCTTTACAATTCCAGTGGGAAACCCTCAGATCTGCCAGGGCAAATCTGGTTTCATGAGAACCCCAAACACTTCCTGTTACTGTCTTGTCAAGTCCAAACTATCTTCCAAGTTCATTAACAAAATATATTCATTCTTGCAACATTTAATTGGCTGCTGGTTAAAAGAGAGAAGAGAGTGAGACACAATGAATATGTTAAAATATTTTCCTACCTTGTAGTCATATATTCAGCTCTATGACCTGCAGGAAAAAAAAAAAGTCAACTGAATGGAATCAGTGGAATGCATTTGGTAATCTTTTATATCATCTGTGCTTTGATTTATGAGGCTGAGTTTATAATAACTCACACGTTTTACGGTGGACAGCATGAAGACAGCATATAATGACAGACAAAAAATTCAAAGTAAGTATTGCATGAAATCTATACATAAAACTTAATAAATTCCATAGATTAAAGAAATGTTTCACTTGGCAATTTGAGACAGGGAGCTTTATTTTTTATTATTATTTTTTAAACAAGAAATAGCTGCTTGATCTTAACTGTAAGTTCAAAGATGAAATACAAATAAAACACAACCAAGATTTCAATGTTAGTTATTCCCTCTGTCTTGACTGGTAACTGTGAGAGAGAAGCAGGGGGTCACGTAGGGTTAGGAGAATTCAATTTCTTTTAAATTGGTGTTCTTTCGAGAATATGAAATCAGGCAGAGAAGTTGTACTTTACAATCAGAAATGACAGTTGCAGGTATTAAAGTACAAGGACCTTAAATTATGCTACATTATACCAACTAGTAAGCTAAAAGCCTTTCACAGAATTCCCTGTCATTTAAAACATGAGGTTCTTATACATTCAGGCTTCTTGGTTTGTTTTAAGCAGTTCTCTTTTTGTGGTGCTCTAACAATTTGAGCTAATTTCAAGTCTGAATACATCTATGGTGGTTCTCTTCTTTCTTATATTTAGGGTGGAGTAGTGGGAAGGGGTTGGGGAGAGCTGAACCATTCAACGGGTTTGTTTGCAAAATGATGATATGATCTTGAAAATGCTTGAAAATACAGCTGGCAGAGAAGCGTAATGTTGCAGCACCAACAGGTGAGACCAGCCCATCAGATCACAATGCAGTGATTCAGGCTTGTAGGGCAAGGCCAATACAACAATGGTAGAGAGTGCTGGCTAGCTGGGAACTGTGAATGAACACTCCCATGCTGCAACAGAATCTTTTACCCTATCATCTGCTTTTGAATAACAAGTAACAAAGTATTTGGTTAATATTATTTATTAAGTTAAATAGGAGGCACCAGTTCATATCAGAGCGAGCCTTTCTCAACACAGATGCAGGCTACTGTAAATCTTGGTAGAATCTATCCTTGGCCAAGACTTGGAGTTGGGGAGTGGGAAAGGGAGATAAATCTGATTTTTCCTCCATAATAACAAGTAACAAAGTATTTGGTTAATATCTATTTATTAAGTTAAATAGGAGGCACCAGTTCATATCAGAGCGAGCCTTTCTCAACACAGATGCAGGCTACTGTAAATCTTGGTAGAATCTATCCTTGGCCAAGACTTGGAGTTGGGGAGTGGGAAAGGGAGATAAATCTGATTTTTCCTCCACTACCCAGTTCTACTTATCATTTAACTGTAAGTTCCTTCCTTTTGCTGGCTTTCTGCTACTTTAAAAAGAAAAGATAGATACAGGACTCCAGAAGAATTTATAACAGTTTTTCCTAAACGGATGGGAGAGAAGGTCTATGGGAAAGTGGAAAGAGCAGACAGTCAGCCGAGTGTGATGTCCTAGGGGACGGTCTTCAGCAGGAAGTTGGCTGTACAGGGCTAATGCACAGAGAGAAGACAGGGCTGGAGGTTAAGATTTAAGAGCTGCTAGATTGTGCTGGGGCCATGAGAGTGAGCTGAGATCACCCAGGGTGAGTCAGTAGAACGAACAAAGAATTGAGAGCAGAGGAAATAGCTGACTTATACTGTACTGTATTGTCATGTTGCATACTTTATTACAACATAAAAGTATGACATAAAATACATGTATTAGTAACAACAATAAAAACAGCAATGACGTCTAACACTTACCGACACTGTCCTAAGCACTTTCTGTAGAGTAACACAATTTTTATAACTTTATGAAGTAGGTACTATAATATTGCTAGACTGAGCCTATAGAAAACAAGTGACTCTTCCAAGGTCGCACGGTTAGTATGTGGTGGGTTTGGCACTAAAGCCCAGGTTTGTTTTAATTCTAGACCCAAGCTCCCAAATGTGTGGTAAAATGCAAATCTTTTTCTCCCCAGCAAACACTAGAAGACAGGTAGAGATATCTGTCTGCCTCATACAGATAAACCCAAATACAAAATACTGAAGATTTAATAAGTTAAATAAATTTAAAAAACAACTTTAATACCTATCAAATTAAAGAGAACCACAGAGGTTAATAACTTCCAAGTGATTTAACAATATGCTAATGATAATTAAAAGACACTTACTCTTTGGGAGAAAAGTTATGACCAACCAGAATAGCATATTCAAAAGCAGAGACACTACTTTGCCAACTAAGGTCCGTCTAGTCAAGGCTATGGTTTTTCCTGTGGTCATGTATGGATGTGAGAGTTGGACTGTGAAGAAGTCTGAGTGCCAAAGAATTGATGCTTTTGAAGTGTAGTGTTGGAGAAGACTCTTGAGAGTCCCTTGGACTGCAAGGAGATCCAACCAGTCCATTCTGAAGGAGATCAGCCCTGGGATTTCTTTGGAAGGAATGATGGTAAAGCTGAAACTCCAGTACTTTGGCCACCTCATGAGAAGAGTTGACTCATTGGAAAAGACTCTGATGCTGGGAGAGATTAGGGGCAGGAGGAAAAGGGCACGACAGAGGATGAGATGGCTGGATGGCATCACTGACTAGATGGACGTGAGTTTGAGTGAACTCTGGGATTGGTGATGGACAGGGAGGCGTGGCCTGCTGCGATTCATGGGGTCACAAAGAATTGGACATGACTGAGCAACTGAACTGAATGATAATTCCTTAGGAACTAAATGCTTTACAGTGCTGAAATTTTACTATTTTGGTTAAAGTATCCTAATTGAATAGTCTCTAGATTTAGAAAATGATCATATATAAAATGGCTTAAAATCATTTTGCTCCATCCATCCATGGTTAATAGTATTTGATAAAAAATTAAAAACCTATAAAAGATACATTTTGATTAATGAATCAAGAGCAAGCTTTGTGAGAACTATCATTCATAGTATAAGCACCACCACCACATCCATTGTTTTTTTTCTGCTAATAGTACTCAGTGTGTCCTAACTGATGAATGAGGTTTTATTTTTTAATCAGTATCATCATTAATAGATCAATAACACACAAGCTTAGAAGAAATCTGCTTCCCAGAGAAATGTGAAAGCTTCCAGTGGTCTGAGGATTAGATTTCAATCACTTTCTTTGGAAGGCTACTTAATTATTAAAAAGAACAGACAACTCCTTCTTCTACCCCAATACAAGCCATTTGGAGGAAAAAAAAATGACCTAGGATTATCTTGTTCTTGGTACAAACAGCTACTTTGACTACTCTTAAAATTTACTTGAGAATTAGGAAGTGAATTATTTTTCAAGCCCAAATGTATTTTATGTCCACAGAGTAAAAGTGAAAACCAAAATATAATTTGGTGGCAATCTGAGTCCCCAAACTAGGTAAAATATTTAAAATGCATGCAGCTCACACTGAATGGAGGCATCCTGGATTTTGTCCCTAATGAATGATTGATAAGGACTTGTGGCATTACTTTCCAGCCCTTTATCTTCCTTAAAAATACCAACTACTGCAGTACTTTTCTAAAAAAACAATTATTTACAATCAGCTTTTCTTTTGAAAGTATACTTGTACTTTGACTCAAGACAAAGGAGTGAGTGATGATAGCCTATTTAATTCCTATATCCAGAGATAAAAACAATATAACATGGAACTCAGTTTTTAGTGTTAGATTATCTATGTTTAGCAAAAATTACACTGATTTTTATAACCCGCTAACTCCAAATGCTGCATTCAAAGAAGTCATGTGAACACCAAGGCTCATTACTAAAAAAGAACAAAATTTCTGTGCTTCCGTTTTATAGACATATAGCTCATTTTCCATGCTTGATTTAACATCTCCTATGTAAAAACAAAGACATCACAAAATGATATAATGGTGTTGCTGAAGGATGAAGAAGACGACGACGACACCTTTGGCCTTGAACGCATCGTGTGTTTCTTTTCTATTTCAGTTGTTTTCAAAGATTTGGAATTCTGATATTTGACAGTGCCACTTTAAGAGCCCAGTCTAGTTGCTCTGCAATGTTGTAAATCAGAGGACTTACTGGGCCACTGGTAGCCTGCCAAAAGCGAGCAGTAAGACAGGCCAAACACATGTCCGTAGTTACAGTTGCAGCTGTGTACGATCAACTGCTAAATCCCTGAGTTAGGCTCTATTTGTTTTACTATGAAGGCAGTTTTTGCAGCAATGAGCCTAGTATAACTCAGAGATGTGGTTTCTATATAAAAAGTCAAGACTGTCCCCAAACGCACTGTTTAATTCTGACCTACTAACCTTAGTTAGCCAACCCCAGAGTTGGAGCCCTTCTTAAGGACTTGCCATTGGATAATCTCACTGTGGGACAGGCGCCATTAACTTTCCTGGTCACCCCCCGGTGTAAGCCTATTAATGTGAACAGGACTTGTGTGGAAAGCTGAAGGGCCCACAAGAGCTGAAAGATGGGGCATGTCCTCCATGCTCAGTCCTTCGCTGGGCAAAGCTGCTAGCATAAAGCCCAGGCTGTGACCAACAGCTAGTGTGCTGCCCAGTCTGCACGTGGGCAGGGCTGGGGAGCAGAGAAGTCTGAAGCCAGTGTGTCTGCTGGCCTCGGATGAGGACAATCCGTTTCTGGTGCAGAAAAAATCCAATTCAGTGAACATCTGGAATACCTGGACACAGCTTGTGTCACTAGGACACTGGAAACCACTGAAAGAAATTGCAAGATGAGAAATCCTGGCACGGAGTTCACCAGGTATGATATAGTTTTATACAATTCAGCAGCTAAAGACAGAATCTGGCTAAAATATAGCCTTAGCCAATAATGGCATATAGAATCATACCAACCAGTGGGGCTTCCTCTCCAGGAGACAGAAGGGGATCTATGTAGAATGAATATCGTAAAGGTTTCAGAATGTGATCAGAGTATTAACACATGTCTGCCTGCAGTGCCAAGAATGAATTCACCCACTACTTCATTCCCTCCAACTCACAATTTCTTAAGTGGTGTCTCCAGTCCTGTAAGTATTCAGCTGCACTTCAGATAATTTATGCTTTGAGATGGGCAATGACCTTGGGGCATCACTGAAATATAGGGCATTTGTGAAAAATGGAAAAAAAAAAAGACTTCACATATTATGAGGAGAAAAACAAGAAAAAGACATAATAGCTGAGGTAAGACAATTATTCAAAGGAAAAAAAGGGCTTTTTCTTTTTTAAGGCTCAAACTTCTATTACAGAAAAACTGAAAGACTGGTACAGGGAACATTCTTATACTTTATCACATAGATTTCCCAACTGATAACATTTTCCAATAATGACTTTATTTCCTTCTCTCTCCCTCATTCTTACATATGTCTTTTTTCCTGAACCATCTGAAAGTAAGTTGCAGAATTAGGACACTTAGCAAGCATTTCTTAATAATAAGAATATTCTCCTTCATAAATTTATCGTATCTAGGGAAATGAAAAATTCATTCAATAATATCATATAATACAGTCTATATTTAAATTTCCTCAATTATCACTAAAGCATCTTATATAACTTTTAATTCATAATCGAATGAATATTCACACATTATATTTAGTCACTTGATTTTTTAGTCACCTGATGTGAAGAGCTGATTCACTAGAAAAGCCCCTGATGCTGGAAAGATTGAGGGCAGGAGGAGAAGGGGACGACAGAAGGTGAGATGGTTGGATGGCATCACTTGCTCAATGGACATGAGTTTGAGCAAACTCTGGGAGATATTGGAAGGAGAGGGAAACCTGGCTTGCTGCATGCAGTCCATTGGGATGCAGAATCAGACATGACTTAGCAACGTAATTTTTTAAGACACTTTTTAGTACTTTATTATTTTTTTTCTAAGTAAAATTGGCCTTCTATCTTAGAGTCTGGCATTCTAACTGCAATTCATGGTATTTCAGGTTATGACGACCTTTCTACATGTGGACATTCCCTGAGGATAATGAGTCCTTTGGAGGAGACCAGGAGATAAGGTGAGAGAAACACCTTGTTTTCTGGGCAGGAAAGTTCTAAAACTGTAGGAGGCAAGAGTTTAGGTCAACTCTTTTTAGCCTGAATTGTTCACACAACTCGCTCCCTGATTTCCCTCTCCCATCTGTATTGTCTTTCACTTTTTATAACTTCCAGCAAGACCTAGTGTGAAAAATAAGAATTAAATGTATTACTGACTGGTACTGAGGTACTTAGGACAGGAACCTGGTGGTTTTTTTCTCCCCTTTTTAAATTTCACAAAGATGAAAAGAGAAAAACATCTACACTGACACTATCCCCTTTGCTTGTAATCCTTTCTCTCTCCTCAGTTTTCCCATCTGTGAAAAATGGGGAAATAGTGCTCAGTTAAATATATAGCTCAGAACAATGCCTGGCACACAGAGAGCTTTCTTTAAGTGGTTGCTATTTTTTATTTTTTTTACTAGATATAGTAATAGAATGAAACTATTTCTAAACTAAGACCAGTTTTATTGGGGGGGGGGAGTAGCGGGGGAAGAAGGCACCCAAACTGGTTTAACTGGTTTCTAGAGTCCAAAAAGGCAATAGATGGGACAACTAATACCAGCCCATTTAAACAAAAGGGGTGAGACTGGAGGGTGAGGAAGTACACCAAGGACAGGAAGAAGTGACTGGGGCAGAAGAGGGGGGCTGTCAGCAGGTGGGAACAGCCGCAGTTCCTTAGACTTCTGCACTCCTAGAAGCACTGGGGCTCTGAAGACCCCTCTTTGCAGCTCTGTGTTGGCTTTTCAGCCCTAGATTTCACTGCTTTGCCTCCAAGTTAGCATAAAGTTTATAGGGAAAATAATTTCAGAGAATTCCCTGGTGGTCCAGTGGTTAGCACTCTGCCCCCTTACTGATGGGAGCCTGGGTTCCATCCCTGATTGGGGAACTAAATCCCATAAGTTGCTTGTTGTTTAGTCACTCAGTCATGTCTGTCTTCTGCGACCACACAGACTCTAGCCCGCCAGGCTCCTCTGTCAATGGGATTTTCCAGGCAAGAATTCTGGAGTGGGCTGCCTTTTCCTTCTCCAGGGGATCTTTGCAACCCAGGGATTGAACCCACGTCTCTTGCTTGGCAGGCAGAACCACTGAGCCACCTGGGAAATATGGCACAGCCTCCAAAAGAAAAAAGGATAAAAAGAAATAGTTTCAGGGAAAATTTGATTCTTACACAGATAAAGCCAAATCTAAACATATGCTGTTCTCTGTTTCTTCCAGCACAAATTCACGGTTCATATTCTTCATGGAACACATACACAACACAAGATATAATCCAGGTCATCGCCCCAACTCTCTCAGATAACTGACCTTCTCCAAGCGTCCTCTGCAACAAGTCATGCTTGGCTTGAAGTTTTGTGATGAGATTACTACCCTCCAAATATTCTCGGAGTTTCTGCAAAAGGAAAGATACATTTTTAACTTAAAAAAAAACTATGTGATGTCAAGGAACTTCCCACAGGGTATCTAAAAATCCAGCCATTCTTACCTTCTAGATCCTAGAATCTTGCTATGCAAAGTATGCTTCTGATGCAGACCAGGGGCATCAGCCTATTAGAGGTGTGAACTCTCAGTGCCCCTGCGCCAGGACTATTGGCATCAGAACCTGCACTTTCACAAGCTCTCGTGGTGACATATGTGTTCATGAGACTGTTTAAAACTTCTGTTTTAGAGCAGCCCTTTTTGACTTTGTCTGCATATCAGCACTATCCCCTAAACCGTATCCCAGAATTGCTGAATCGGGAACTCTGGTCTTCATAAAGAACCCTAGATGATTCTGATGCACTTCCAAAAGCAGAGCTGGGGGACCCCAGATTGGAGCCCCAAAGGGGCTGGGGAAGCGGCAGGCTACCATGAAGTAGAACTGCTCGGTCTCCTGCTGGTTGGCTCTTCTCTTGGCAATGCTGGGCTTACTCAGATAGGTTTCGGAGACCGTGGACTTCACAGACTCTGTGGAGCGACTGTGCTGGAAGCATTCAGAAACATCGTAGTCCTCGATAGTGACCATATCCTGTATTGTCTGCAGGGTGGCCTCAGTCGTTTTCTTAACCTGGGAACAGGAGTACATCTCTCCAGTGAGTACCTTATTTCATGAATCCCACACTCAGTGAGAAACCACTCTGTCAGAAATGGGGGCACAGGCCCTCCCATCCAAAGTTCAGAGTCCACTAGGGGAACAGCAAGATCAAACCAGTCAATCCTAAAGGAAATCAACACTGATTATTCATTGAAAGGGCTGATGCTCAAACTCCAATACTTTGGCCAGCTGATGCAAAAAGCCAACTTATTGAAGACCCTGATGCTGGGCAAGACTGAGGGCAAGGGGAGAATGGGGCGACAGGATGAGATGGTTGGATGGCATCACCAACTCAATGGACATAAGTTTGAGCAAGCTCGGGGAGAAGGTGAAGGACAGGGAAGCCTGGTGTGCTGCAGTTCATGGGGTCTCAAAGAGTTGGACACAACTTAGCAAGTGAACAATAACAACAGGGGAGAGAGACAGGTAAATAATACCTCATATCACAAATATCCTAAGGAGGACATCACTCATATAGGAGTTCTTGCAAATCTCATGTATCATTGGGTACTCTCTCAACTAAATTTTGTTTTAAAGAACCTTCAGTTTAACTGAAGTGAAATTACACAGAGAAAAATGCATAAACAATAAGTATGGCTTTACGAATTATCACCGACTGAACACATTTGTGTGATTACCACTCAGATAAAGAAATCTAGTACATTATGAGTACCCTCTGCTTCTCCCAATCACCATACATGCTTTTCTCCTCCCCAAAGGTAGTTACTAAGTACTACAGTATGTAGGATTTTTGTTCTGCTTCTTTTGCTCAGCTTTATCTAGTAAGATTTATTATTTCTTCAGAGTATACTATCGCACTGCTGAATATTCATTGTAACAATACATAATAATTCATTCCTTTTACTGTTGACGGATGACTTATTTCTGATTTGGGGCCACTATGAATAATATTGCTATGAACACATTTTTGTTGGGCCACACATACTTGAGTAGACTTGTGGCTTATTGGGTATTCCAGACTGTTTTGCAAAGTTATTATTCTCATTTGTATTCCCACCAACACAGGAGGAGAATCCTATTACTCCACATCCTCAACAATTGGTACTGTCAGTTTTAAAAAATTAAACCATTGTGTTGATGGGACTTCCCTGGCACTTCAGTGGTTAAGATTCTGCACTTCTACTGCTGGGTGCATGGGTTTGTCCCTGGTTGGGGAACTAGGATCCCACATGCCTTGTGGCATGGCTGAAAGAAAAAACAAAAACCAAATGAATCATTACACTGGGTGTGTAACTGCATCACATTGTGGTTTTAATATGCATTTCACTGATGGCTGAGATTGAGCACATCATCACATGTTCAAGGCAATTTAGATTCTCTCTCTTGCTCAGTCTTATATTGGGTGATGAGCCTTTCTCTTACTGATTTGTAATATGTATAGGAGTTTTTTCTTAGCTATATGTGTTGCAAATATCTTTTCCTACTCTATACTGTGGCTTTTTACTCTTTCTATAGTATTTAGACAAACAGTCTCTAGTTTTAATGTAATCAATTGACCAATCCTTTCCTTTGAAATCAGGGCTTTTTGTTCCTATTTAAGAAATATTTTCCCATCTCATAAGTAGTCATAAGTAGCATACGATTTTATGCTATCTTCTGGAAGCTTTTCAATGTATCTTCCACAATTAGCTTTTCAATTTATCTTCCACCTTTGCTTATCAGAGAATCTTCGTAAATCGATGTTTATCCTCTTCCCAGGCAATTTGTTGTTGTTTAGTTGCTAAGTCATGTCTGTCACTTTTATGACCCCAGGGACTGTAGCCTAGGCTCCTCTCCATGGGATTTCCTAGGCGAGAATACTGGAGTGGGTTGCCATTTCCTTTTCCAGAGGATCTTCCTGACCCAGGGATTGAACTCGTATCTCCTGCATTGGCAGGTGGATTCCCTACCACTGAGCCACCAGGGAAGCCTGTAAAGAGTTTAGAACATCTTAAAACCATTCACTTTTCCTGAATTATATGGTTTTTTTGTAATGTTTCATAACATGATATATATGTAAATATTTGTATACATTTATATATAAGACATTATTGTGATCTGGTCAGCATTCATTTAGCTTTATCCACATAATTATTATATTCTTTGATTTCTATCTCTTACATTTTTAAGAACATATTTTAGAAATTCTTTTAAAAATATATAGTTAACTTACAATATTATGTTAGTTTCAGGTGTACAGCAAAGTAATTCAGTTATATATATATACACAAACATAGTTTTTAGATTCTTTTCCATTATAGGTTATTACAAGATATTAAATATAGTTCTCTGTGCTATACAGTAAGTTCTTATTGCTACATCTGTATAACAATAAGGAGAGGGAGTAACAGAAGATTAGATAGTTGGATGGGATCGACTCAATGGACATGAGTTTCAGCAAGCTTCAGGAAATGGTGAAGGACAGGGAAGCCTGGTGTACTGCTGTCCATGGGGTTGCAAAGAGACACAACTTAGTGACTGAATGACAAATATCTATTTTATATATAGTAATGTGTATCTGTTAATCCCATACTCCTAATTTATTCTTCTTCTTTCCCTTTGGTAACCATAAATTTGTTTTCTATTTAGAAATTCTTTTTAGCATGAATCTGCTGGCAGTGAACTCAGACTTTATTGATTTTAAAATGCCTTTTATTTCACCCGGAGAAGGCAATGGCACCCCGCTCCAGTACTCTTGCCTGGAAAATCCCATGGACAGGGAACCTGGCAGGCTTCAGTCCATGGGGTCGCTAAGAGTCGGGCACGACTGAGCGACTTCACTTTCACTTTTCACTTTCATGCATTGGAGAAGGAAATGGCAACCCACTCCAGTGTTCTTGCCTGGAGAATCCCAGCAGAGCCTGGTGGGCTGCTGTCTGTGGGGTCACACAGAGTCGGACACGACTTAGCAGCAGTAGCAGTTTATTTCACCTTCAATTATGAAAGATATCTTTTTTCCCCTGGTGGGCAGTTCCTTTCCTTTAGTACATTTAGAATATCACTGTACTTTCTTGTGGCTTTCATGTCCCTGTTGAATGAGAAGTTTACTGTCAGTTTATTACACTTTGAAAGAACTCTGCTTCCCTTCACCAGCTGCTTTTAAAGTTTTTTACAGTTTAACTATAATGCGTCTAGGTAAGGATTTTAAAAGCTTATTTTAAATATATTCAGACTTCTTGAATTGTGTGGTAGTTTTCTTAAGCTCTGATAAAACTTCAGATAAAATTACCTTTGCAAATATCAACTCTATTACTTTCTTCTCTATCATTTTTTTCTGGGAGTTTATGTCCTCTGTAGCTTACCATTCTCTTTATATTTTCTATCCTTTTGTTTTTCCATGCTGCATTTTGATTACTCTCTTCTAATTTTTCTTTCATTTTGATAATTCACTCTTCAGCTGTGTCTAATCTGATGTTAAAACCATGACCAATTGACTAATTTGGATTTTTCTGTATTTTGGTATTGCTGTACTATGGTGTTTTTTGGTATTTTGGTATTTCTATATTTCTCAACTCTAGAATTTCTGTGTGGTTCATTTTCAAATTTATTTCACTGTTTATACGTTATAACAGTTCTCTGCTGAAATTTACGCTTGGCCTTCACCTCCTTAAACACAGTATAGAGGTCTTTTACAGTTTGTTTCTAACAATTTGTTCCTATTGTCTGTTATGTCTTCTGGCTACCACTCATTACGTCTTGTCTCCTTATGTACCTAGTTATCTTTGCTGGACATTTTTGGTAGAATTATTTGAGCTCTAAGGTGAGATTATCATCCTGAGAGAATATTTGTTATTTTTCCAAGTCCTTATGGGCACTAATAGTTCAGAATCACTAGATTTTATTTCTGTTCAAAATAATCTGATGCTCTTCCTTTTGGGAACATATGGTTCCTTACGTCATGGATTTCTGGCTTGGCTATGTACCTTGCCCTGGATAGTGAAATGTTGGAAGAATCAGCTGAGTGACTCAGTCCATCATTACAGAAAGTAGAAATATGTTCAATTTTTAAACAATATGTTTAGTGCAAAATGTTTTTGAAATATGTTCAACTTTTAGGTGTTTATTTGAATAACAGAATATTGTTTAGAGAAGAAACACTAGCTATCAGTGCTATTTCAGAGGCTTAGAGAGGTCATGTGACAGAGTAAATTTTGAAAGGAGGTAAAAAATTTAAGACTTAGTCATTATTCCTGAGGATATGCACAATGCAAAGGACACTGGGAAAAAAGCATACTAACGGTGACTTTAAAAATAACATTAGAAGTAGTTACTTTAAGTCATGATTGTATATCTACAGGCTGAAGGAGAAGACTCACCATCTTGTAGGTGATGTCAGTGAGATGGTACAATAAGAGATCTGCTATTCACATAGCCCCAGAAACAATACTCTGGCACTCATCCATGGACAAAATGACTTTGTGGGCGCTTTGGGGTCTAGGTGGGAGCTGTAAAACCTCACTGGAGCCCACAGCTGACGAGGACCGACATGAGAAAGCTGTTGGCAGGCTTGCCAACCTTGGTCCTGGCAACAGGACCTGGAAATAGCTCCGTTCCCTTGTAGACTCAGCTACAATCCTGTTTGGCATTGGTCCTGCCACCAGCACTATCTGCCAAGGGACCCAGGAGGGGTCAAGCCCACCTGTGCCCCAAATAACCTTGCTGATCTTGGCCTTGGCTGTGGACCCTAGAACAGCTCATGATGCAGTTGCAGTTCCTCCCAGCCTTGGTCTGAGAGCAGTCCTATTGCCCAGGGACCTGCCAAGAGGCACACTTGTGTACTGGGAGCAGGCCCACCAACCTCAGTCCAAATGTGAATAATACAGTAGCCCTGTAACTTGGTTCCAATACCTCTTAATGGCCTATGAATAATTATAGCTACCCTAGGGACTCAACAAGAAATAAGCCCATTTGTGTTTCCAGAGGCAGGTCCACCAAACTCTGTCCAACTTTGGATCTTGAAGCAGCCCTGTAACTTGAATCCAGTTCCTCTCAGTAGTGATCCAAGAGCAGTCCTGCCTACCTAGGAACCAGGAGAGAGACATGCCCATCTGTGCCCCCAGAGGCTGGCATGCATGCAGACCTTGGTGCCAGCTATGGGCCCTATAGTGGACTTGTGACTTAGATCTAGCTATGCTCAGCTGCAGTCTGGGGCCAGTCCTGCCCTCCAAGGATCTGTCCAGTGACCTAGCAGGTACCATACCCACCCAAGCCCTTGGAACAGGCCCAGAGACTATGGCCCATACTGTGGAACAGCAGTAGTCATGTGATTTCTTGTCAATCTCAACAGTTCTATTTTTCTTTCTTTAACTTGTTTCTCAGAAGTAAGTGTCAAGGTTAAATTTGGAACTGTCAAGAAGAATAAAGGCTGTGACAGAAGCCATCAGACACAGTGGCTGGGACTACACATTATCCCATGGGATGTTCTTGACGAAGAAGAGCACTAGATTCTGACACACACAGGCCGTGTTATAAGTCACAGGGGAGGACATAATGAGGCAAATACGAAACAGCTAACAAGAGGCTTGTAACGACTCCCCACCAGTAGCAGGGGGATGCAAGTGGGTTTGGGAGAAGAGAAGCCAAAAACAAGACGAGGAATTATGAAAATCCTGAAGAACGTGAGGTTCCAGGGGCGTGTCCAGGTGGCTGGACTCTGAGATGCAGATGCAAATGAATGACGAGGGAGAGGAGATTTCTGTGGGCTTTTGTACACGGGTGCTTTCGCCTTTCTTCCCCAGGACATTACAATTATTAGAGAAAACAAGACATTTCCTTTTCTGAACACACCAGCTTTCTAGCGCTGCTGCAATAAAGGGCCACATGCTGTGAGGCTTAAAGAACAGAAACTTACTGCCTCGTAGTTTTGCAGGCCAGAAGCCTGAGATCAAGGTGTGGGCAGGGCTGGCACCTTCTGAGGCTGTGAGGAAGGAGCTGCCACAGCCCTGCCTTCTTGGCGTATACACGGTCATCGTCTTTGTCTTCTGTCTTCTCTCCATCTGGGTTTTTGTGTTCAAACTTCCCCTTAATATAGGGACACTGATCCCACAGTTTGGGTCCACCGAATGATGGCACTTTAACTTGACTGTTTTGGTTGCTAAGTCGTATCCAGCTCTTTGGGGACCCCATGGGCTACAGCCTGCCAGGCTCCTCTGTCCATGGGACTTCCCACAGGCAAGAATACAGGAGTGGGATGCTATTTCCTTCTCCAGGGGCTCTTCCTAACTCAGGGATCAAACTGGCGTCTCCTGAATTGGCAGCGGATTCTTTACCACTTTACCGCTGAGTCACCTTAACTTGATTACCTCTGTGACAACACCATATCTTCAAATAAGGTCGCCTTCTGAAGCACTGGGGGTTAGGACTTCAACATATGAACTGGGGCGCGTATACAATTCAGCCCCTCACACGGACATTATTTACGGCACCGTGCGCGGTGTCTTGCACCTGCTGCAGGCCTGTTCGTCCTTTAAGACTTGTCACTGCATTGGTAAGCTAACTCCTGAGCCCTGTCCTTCCTCCCCACTTAACTACTCCCTCCTTGCCAACACTGACCTTGAAAGTATTTCAATTACAGCACTGTATCATTTCAGAGTTAGTAAAAGTTAGGAGAAAGAGACCACATACATCCAGCCACACATATGAATTGGATTAATCGACCAAGGGTACAGAAACTTCCTGCTGGCACAGGCCATACAAGGCAGGAGCAGTGGCAGCATACTTCCTTTGCCCCTGGTACCTCAACAGGGGGCACAGATGCAGGTGACCTTATCAGTGCTGGGTAAGATGTGGCCAGATTTGAAAAAACAGTCCAACTTTTGCTACCCCTCCCCTCAGATTGGGAAAGGGTCGTATTACTGTTTCAGGTGAATTCACACTAGCAATTTACCTACTTGCATTTAAGATGCAAGTTTAAAATCTACATACTTGCATTTGAGATGCCTGTTTACAAGACACCTGTTTACAAATACCAGGCTCTCCTGACTTCTGAGAACAAAATTTTCTGAGCAACATTTATTCTCAGCAATGATACAACTTAATCCAAAGATGAGAACATCATCATTGCCTAGAGCTCTCTGAACAATGTCTCTGAATCAGCCGTATCTCAGAAAGCCTGCTTTCCTACAGCTGCTAGACTCTGATTTAATGACCCATCTAGGTGGACCTTTTAACAACAGTGGTCTGATGAGCATGATCTCAAATCCATTTCTCATGAGCACCTGTACCACACTGTATAGAAGGCCTCTGTCTTGTCTCCAGTGGGAGCACCTAGAGGTCAGGGACAGCTTATTAACCAGCAGTGTCTGGAACACAGCAGATTCTCCAGACGGCAGTGAAAATGAACTGAATGGATGATGGATGCTGAAGTCTTCCTCCTTCCAAATCCACAGACTCCAGAGAATGCTTGGCATGCACCAATAGCACGGGGTCTCCTTGCTGACGGTCATCCTGAGCTCTGCCATTTTCTTCTGGATGTCCTAGCCTGCCGGTCACTTTTAGACCATTTGCAGAAACTTTCTCATTCTTCTTGGTTTCTCCTGGATTGGGGCCCTCCCTCCAATAAGTTAAAGCTTATTTGAAACAAAATATACGCACACACACAGACCCCTTCTAAAAATACAAGTTTACACACAAACACACACACACCACAGACCTCTTCTAAAAATACATGTTTTCAATGAAAAACAGTTGACCCTCTTATCACTTTTGGCCAAGATGATGTTATCATTTAAAGGACAAAGGGCACTTAGCTTTTACTTGGGCCTTTATTGTCAAGCTCATCAGTAGAAGGTCTTAGGCAAGTAAGAATCTCTTAAGTAAAGAAAAATGAAGCTAAAGCCACAGAGATCATCAGACACAGCAATCACGATTCAGTGGTTATCAGGCTTCACATCTTACACCAAGTCTTAGAAGAATCTGGCAACCGCCCTTAAGAGTCTGATCAATGATGGACATGGCTTGGGATTCTACTGCAGTCAGTGGTATTAGGGGAAATGTGGGACGGAGATGTGATTCTTCTACCACAGATAGAAATGTAAAGCAGATAGGTTAGGGGGTCCCCAGAGAAAGACAACCTGGAATGAATGGCTTTCTTGACATAAGAGGAACCACTGTAGCCTCAGCTATTTTGTGATCTAAGCCCAACACTTGCCCTTGAACAGGTCTCAGTAATCCATGATCTCAAGGGAACATAGAATAGTTTGTCAAACAGTAGTGCAGTGATAAGGCAGAGTTCTAGTCCCCCCTCAAGGAATACACATAATAATGTATCTTTGAGTTCTGCAGGAACTCAAAGGCTCCCACCCACGTAAAGGATGGAATGAAGATACTGACCCTCCTGATTTCAATCAACTAAAGCTTAGATTCTGCTGACCTTTGCCCCCAAGTCTATGCTGAAATTCTCCTCTGCTTAAACCCCTTCACAACATGCATGTGCCTTCAGGTTTGCTGCTAAGCTGCTCTGTGCGACCCCATAGAGGGCAGCCCACCAGGCTCCGCTGCCCCTGGGATTCTCCAGGCAAGAACACTGGAGTGGGTTGCCATTTCCTTCTCCAATGCATGAAAGTGAAAAGTGAAAGTGAAGTCGTTCAGTCATGTCTGACTCTTAGCGACCCCATGGACTGCAGCCTACCAGGCTCCTCCGTCCATGGGATTTTCCAGGCAAGAGTACTGGAGTGGGGTGCCATTGCCTTTAGGTTTAAAATTCCCCAATTCTTGCTGCTGAGTAGACACTGCTTTGGGAAAGAGTCTCAATGTTCTTACTTGCTACAAGAAATAATAAGTCTTTCTGCACTGTGGTTTGGCTGCATCTTTTGACATCCACCAAGAGGCAAACACCAATTTTTGGTTAACAGAAACTATAACTGATAACAGAAGGTATAACCAAAGTTATCTCTTACTTTCCCCTTCAATTACCCATGCCATGAAAATTATCTCACACGTTTGCTAAAAATATTGTTCATTTTTCTTGAAAATATCCTGTATAAGGACTGTATTTTGGGAACAGTCTGTGAAATAAACCTTCGTGAACTGTTGATGAAAGACTAAGTGGTGCAGCAAAATTTATATGTTCATTAAACACTGATGCAACTTAAGTGAAGAATTCATTATAGACTATTCTTGTTTCTATTCCCTTCAGGAGGCTAAATCTACTATAACTTAAGAGAGACTAGATGTTTTCATATGTGCGACAGTTTTGCTTATGGCATAGAAGTGACATGCTTGTGAAAGCTATACTTACTGAACCAAATATTGGTACAAATGGTCTGAAAATGGGGCCAACAAGTTAAAACTAAGACTGTCCTTAAAAAAAAGGAAGACCTAATTGCTTTACTTATGTAATTCATTTTCCATTTCTTTGGCTTTGATAAAGGTGAGACAGGAGGGAAGAGGGAAGTACATAACCATTCAAAGAATGACAGAGCCATTGAGGATCCAACAAAAACTGATTGAAACAACTGGGCCCAAGATGGCAGAAGATTCAACTCCCAGCACACCTTGAGCCTCATTATACACTCATTGTAATACATCCGGTTCATTTCATTTCAGTCTCTCAGTTGCTTCCGACTCTTTGTGACCCCATGGACTGCAGCACACCAGGCCTCCCTACCTACCACCAACACGTAGAGTTTACTTAAACTCATGTCCATTAAGTCGGTGATGCCATCCAACCATCTCATCCTCTGTCGTCCCGTTCTCTTCCCGCCTTCAATCTTTCCCAGCATCAGGGTCTTTTCAAATGAGTCAGTTCTTTGCATTAGGTGGCCAAGGTATTGGAGTTTCAGCTTCAGCATCAGTCCTTCCAATGAGTATTCAGGACTGATTTCCTTTAGGATGGACTGGTTGGAGCTCCTTGCAGTCCAAAGGACTCTCAAGGGTCTTCTCTAACAACACAGTTCAAAAGCATCAGTTCTTCAGTGCTCAGCTTTCTTTATAGTCTAGCTCTCATATCCAAAGAAGAGAGTTCCAGAAAAACATCTACTTCTGCTTTATTGACTATGCCAAAGCCTTTGATTGTGTGGATCACAACAAACTGTGGAAAATTCTTTAAGAGATGGGCATACCAGACCACCTGACCTGCCTCTTGAGAAATCTGTATGCAGATCAGGAAGCAACAGTTAGACCTGGACATGGTACAACAAACTGGTTCCAAATAGGAAAAGGAGTATGTCAAGGCTGTATATTTTCACTCTGCTTATTTAACTTATATGCAGAGTACATCATGTGAAATGCTGGGCCAGATGAAGCACAAGCTGGAATCAAGATTTCTGCGGGAAATATCCATAACCTCAGATATGTAGATAACACCACTCTTATGGCAGAAAGCAAACAATAACTGAATAGCCTCTTGATGAAAGTGAAAGAAGAAGAGTGAACAAGTTGGCTTAAGACTCAACATTCAGAAAAGGAAAATCATGGCATCCAGACCCATCACTTCACGGCAAATCGATGGGGAAATAATGGAAACAGTGACAGACTCTATTTTGGGGGGCTCCAAAATCACTGCAGATGGCGACTGCAGCCATGAAATTAAAAGACACTTTCTCCTTGGAAGAAATGCTGTGACCAACCTAGAGAGCATGTTAATAAGCAGAGACACTGTGTTGCTAACAAAGGTCCGTCTAGTCAAAGCTATGGTGTTTTCGGTAGTCTTGTATAAATGTGAAAGCTGGACTATAAAGTAAGCTGAGCGCCGAAGAATTGATGCTTTTGAACTGTTGTGTTG
Source organism: Madoqua kirkii (assembly GCA_006408675.1). NCBI lineage: Eukaryota > Metazoa > Chordata > Mammalia > Artiodactyla > Bovidae > Madoqua > Madoqua kirkii. The sequence goes on from SJYC01142619.1 coordinate 38,305, forward strand.
GAGAGGACTCTTGAGAATCCCTTGGAGTGCAAGGAGATCCGACCAGTCATTCCTAAAGGAAATCAGTCCTGACTATTCATTGGAAGGACTGATGCTGAAGCTGAAACTCCAATACCTTGGCCACCTGATGCGAAGAACTGATGCATTGGAAAAGACCCTGCTGCTGGGAAAGATTGAAGGCAGGAAGAGAACGGGACGACAGAGGATGAGATGGTTGGATGGCATTACCGACTCAATGGACATGAGTTTGAGTAAGCTCTGGGTGTTGGTGATGGACAAGGAAGCCTGGTGTGCTGCAGTCCATGGAGTTCCAAAGAGTCAGACATGACTGAGTAACTGAACTGAACACAGTCAAAGGCTTTGGTATAGTCAATAAAGCAGAAGTTTCTCTGGAACTCTCTCACTTTTTCAATGATACAACGGGTGCTGGCAATTTGATCTCTGGCTCCTCTGCCTTTTCTAAAACCAGCTTGAACACCTGGAAGTTCATGGTTCAACATACTGTTGAAGCCTGGCTTGGAGAATTTTGAGTATTAGTTTGCTAGTGTGTGAGATGAGTGCAATTGTGCGGTAGTTTGGGCATTCTTTGGCATTGCCTTTTCTTTGGGATTGGAATGAAGACTGACCCTTTCCAGTCCTGTGGCCACTGCTGAGTTTTCCATATTTGCTGGTATACTGAGTGCAGCACTTTCACAGCATCATCTTTTTAGGATTTGAAATAGCTCAACTGGAATTCCATCACCTCCACTAGCTTTGTTCGTAGTGATGCTTTCTAAGGCCCACTTGACTTAACATTCCAGGATGTCTGGCTCTAGGTGAGTGATCACATCATCGTGCTTATCTGGGTTCATCTCTGCACCAAATGTTCCCTTGGTATATCTAATTTGCTTGAAGAGATGTCTTTCCCATTCTATTTTTTTCCTCTGTTTCTCTGCATTGATCACTGAGGAAGGCTTTCTTATCTCTCCTTGCTATTCTTTGGATCTCTGCATTCAAATGGCTATATCTTTCCTTTTCTCTTTTGCCTTTAGCTTCTCTTCTTTTCTCAGTTATGTGTAAGGCCTCCTCAGACAACCACTGTGCCTTTTTGCATTTCTTTTTCTTGGGGATGGTCTTGATCACTGCCTCCTGTACAATGTCACGAACCTCTGTCCATAGTTCTTCAGACACTCTGTCTGTCAGAATAATCCCTTGATCTATTTCTCACTTCCACTGTATAATCGTAAGGGATTTAATTTAGGTCATACTTGAATAGTCTAGTGGTTTTCCCTACTTTCTTCAACCTAAGTCTGAACTTTCAATAAGGATCTGAGTCACAGACAGCTCCCGGTCTTGTTTTTGCTGACCATATACAGCTGCTCCATCTTTGGGTAATTAGCATATGCTAATATGCAACATATTAGCATATGCTAAAGGACACATTCACAGTAACTGTGCCAATTCTGAGGCCCAATTCCTGGAAATCCCTGCCCTTTGTCCCAAATAGAATACTCTTCCCACTTGTTAGCTATGCAATTATCCAGCCCATAAAAACTAATCATCCTGGGCTGCTTCTGAGACAACAGCATTCTTCCTTTGGAATGTTTATCTCTCTAAATAAATTCTATTTGACTTTACTTTTCCTCACTCTTGAATTCTTTCCTGTGTGAAGCCTCACTTGGTGGCCCATTCTAGGAACTCGCCTGAAACCTGGGACATGACCATCCTCTCACATCCCATTTCCTGCAACAAAGGGAGAAATGAGGAACTCAGAGGAAAGGGAAATGTGGTCCGTGGGAAACTCCTCCAGAGGCTAGCTTTGACACAAGCCACAAGAATGACCCTACGTTGAAATGCCTATGGCAAAGCCTAAAGTAAACTTTTTCTTTCCCTTCCCTTTTCTTCCTTTTTCCTTCTAGTTTTGTTGAGATATAATTGGCATATATCACTGCATATGTTTAAAATACAGAGCATAATGATTTAACATACATCATGAAATGATTATCACAATAAGTTCAAGTGAACAGGCATCATCTCACTGATACCAAAAAAAGAGTTACTCTCTTAATAAATTTCATATATAACACACAGCAGTGTTAATTAATCATGTTGTACATTACACCCCTCATATTAAATAAACATTTATCTTATAACTTAGAAGTTCGTACCTTTTGATGACCTTCATCTAATTCCCCCTCCTCTCCCCTCCCTTCTCTTTTTATGTATGTTTGTCTGTTTTTGAAGTATAATTGACTTACAGCATCATATTAGTTCTGGTGTACAACACAGTGATTTTACATTTCCATACATTACAAAATGATCACCACCTTAAGCCTAGTTACATCTGTCACATATCACAAAGATATCACATAGCCATTGATTATAGTCCTCATTCTGTACATTTCATCCCTTTGACTCATTTATTTTGTAATTGGAAGTCTGTACCTCTGAATCTCCTTATTTCACTTGAGCTGTAAACGTTCAGAAAGTGGACAAAGCTGTGTAACACTAGGTTGGAAAGAGTCTGGAAAATGTTTATAGTGAGAATGGTATAAATGATCATTTAGATTTAGGTTGCTTTCTAAGTGTTGCCTTTAATAGTAATGTTTATTAATATTTCACTTTAGAGTTTTAATAAAAAGTTATATATTGAAGTTTAAAAAAAAGAAGAAGAAAAAATTGGGAGCTATATGGACAGTAGGCCCTACTTAATTCTATGGGCACAATAAATGGTGGACACTAAAAAATATTTGTGGATTGGCTGACGAAGTTGGAATCATAAGACTGAGGTTCAAGTTTACAGCATAATGAAATTACAAGCTCATTTAAAAAGGTTTAACAGGCAAATGTAAAGTTGTATATGAAGTCATTTCACAAATGCTTACTGCTCTCTTTTCTTTAAGACAAGTGCTAAAAATTCAGATATATTTCAGGACCAGTCGAGTAATGAAAACAGACAAGTGGGCTGAGTGGTGAGCATGGCAAATCGGAAGCATGAGTTCTATGTCTAAGGGGAATATATACTATTTAGCCCAAGTCAGTTACCATCTTACAGAAATGAAGGTCTAGTAATGTTAAGAACTCATTTTTACAAGCTGAAAAATCTATATTTTTAGGCAAAACTTCCAATTTTTAAATGACAGTAACAATTAAAAAAAAATCAAGCACTGTATAGCAAATAAACTTTGTGACCAGACGTGGTCTGTGGGCTCTCCCTTTTAAGATGGTCTCCTATAGTTCCAAGGGGTGCCCAGTATTTACGGTTGTCTAAGATTGGGTAAAAAGAGCCATATTCTATCTAGCTCCCCTATCTAAGCTTTGTAAGTATAGATGAAATTCTCCCTCAACTTTGATCTTTTCACTGGCAGTCATATTATTTTTAGTTAATTAAACTCTTTCCAATGAATTTTAGACTTTATAAATATATATATATAAGTTTGTACAGAGGCAGAAAATTATACAGAATTATGCATGTGTTTCTTGTATATTTTGATCTGTTACTAAGGTGTCAATTTTCTGTCCTTCTATCAGTGGAAGATCAGAGGCAATTTTCTTATTCATGGTGCAAAAAAGTGCTACATAGGGCCTTCAAATCAACAATGATTGCTATGTTGTTCCCAAGTCAGTGCTCTTAGGTTTCACAATGTATATATGACTTGTTATAGACTGCTTCATCCACTAGACACAAGCTAACTGTATCTTATTCATCTCGGTACTTTCCACGCCTGGCAAAATACGTGGAATGTAGAAGTCACTCAATAAATATTTATTGTACTGAAATGAACTGACCCACAGCATTAAAACTACTTAAGCTGGCTCTCAGTGCTTCTTGTTACACGATTTCAACTTCACCTTCAGTTTATCTCCTAAGGAGAGGCTGGTGACAACCAAACTGTTTCATTCTCCAACTGTGAAATATATCGAAACCTCTTTCCCTTTTCTGTACCTAAAGACATCTGCTGGTTGTCACAAATCCAATTTAAATCATACTTTCCTTGGGGATTCCATTCTACTACAGTTTGTTCCAGATCCAGCCATCATAAACTACTTGTCATGCCCACAAGAAATTTCAGGACAATCTAATTCACTTGTTTCTACAGTAAGTTTCAAAAAAAATTAGCCCTCAGAAAGCACTGTCTACTCCTATCAGTTTATAAAGATATTGTGCTTCTCCACTTTATGCCCATAGGAGAAGACCAGGGTCACAAACTCAAAGGGTTGCAGAGGCCAGACAGGTAATGTAAATGGACCAGTCCAATGGAGGAAACTCAGGAGCTGGATGACTATGGCCAAGCGGAATTCAAGTACCCCAGCCTTTCCCTTCTTGAGGCAGCACAGGGCCAGAGTTGCCACTTTCCCACTTTTAATAGGTCTAAACTGTGGGACCAAACAAAACAGGTCTGTGCGCTGCCAGGGTTGACCTTGTGTATAACACACTATTTTCCTAGAGTTTAGAGGCTGTTTCCAAATAAAACCACCAGAGCATATGCATGAAAAAAAAAAATTGGAAGTCACTATGCATACAAACCCTAGGCCTAATAGGATCCAGTAAACTGCTATTAGGTGAGTATTTTGTGATGCCAAGCCAAAACCCTAAGCTCTAAAAACACTTCAAGGAGAGCAACAGTTCTCCTTTGGAAAAGCTCATTAGTGGGACTTTACACAGAGACTGAAGTTTTAATCACACTGCTTGCATCTTAAACACCCATGTTTGCATAAGGGGTGGTTTGGTTCTTTCAGAAAGAACCAGAACAGGCTGCAACGGGTTTTGACCAAACTGTTCTGGTGTAGAAACGTGGTCTTCCTTCTTAACAGAAACAACTACACATTCACATATTCAAATTCACATGTTCAAAACATCTCAGTGAAATTAAAATAAAAGAGGGGCACTAAAGTGAATTTTGATATTTTATCAAGGGCAAATTCTTGTCCTCCCCCCCCCCCGCCACCTTTTCTGTACCACATCCCTTCCTTTTGGAAACTGCTTGCCTCTAGAAATACATATTTCTGCTGGGGCTGTCAATCAAATGGTTCTATGAATGGGCACAAAAACTAGGCTGGCCAATGAGAGAAACCTATTTCCTGGATGTAACAGCTGAACCAAGAGTAAGCATGACTTAGGTCAGGCCAGTGGGAGATCCTGTTTCAGAGACAACGATGTTGGGAAGGGGTGAGATGGTAAACTGTAGGGACTATGTGTCCTGGATCTCCCAGTACAGGACATGGAGAGAGACTTCCTACCAACACACAGGAAGGATCCAATCACCAGTGAGGCCGCTGTAAACACTGACCAATAAGCAAGCTATGAGATTGGACTAAGTTTGATTTGGGTTCCTGTAAGTTACAAGTGAGTACCTTGACTAACACAAGAAACATTTTGGTTCCTATTTTTATTTAAGGAGAATGTGGATTCAATTAAATTAATTTCAGAAACAGGCAGCTGAATTGTACGACTGCTTTCTGGTTCAACATGCATAATTCACATTTTATGTTCTATCCATTTAAGTCCACAAATGTCAGCAAATAAACAGTTTTATACTCCCATTCAAGTAGTATTTTTTTAACTTTTATTTTTAATTGGAGGATAGCTTTTATCACAAGTATTATTTTAAAATACTACTTTGTACTAATTGTATCAGTAATGCTATGTTCAGTATCAAAAATCTAAAGCTACAAAAAAGGCATAGAAAAGTACTAATTTAAAAAATTAGGATTAAATTAATATATCAGGCATTTTTTCCCACATTTTTATGTAGATTCTTGAAACATATGTTGGATTTGGTAATTTATTGGGAACTACCTTCAGTATTTAAGAAGAAAAGGTGTGTTATATGGATGTAGTGAGTCCCTGGTAAAGTAGTCATCTATAGTCTTTCCTGGTGGTTCAGATGCTAAAGAGATAGCCTGTAATGCAGGAGACCCGGTTTGATCCCTGGGTCAGGAAGATACCC
>SJYC01142620.1:0-28880 GCA_006408675.1 Madoqua kirkii
CCCCCCCCCCGCCACCTTTTCTGTACCACATCCCTTCCTTTTGGAAACTGCTTGCCTCTAGAAATACATATTTCTGCTGGGGCTGTCAATCAAATGGTTCTATGAATGGGCACAAAAACTAGGCTGGCCAATGAGAGAAACCTATTTCCTGGATGTAACAGCTGAACCAAGAGTAAGCATGACTTAGGTCAGGCCAGTGGGAGATCCTGTTTCAGAGACAACGATGTTGGGAAGGGGTGAGATGGTAAACTGTAGGGACTATGTGTCCTGGATCTCCCAGTACAGGACATGGAGAGAGACTTCCTACCAACACACAGGAAGGATCCAATCACCAGTGAGGCCGCTGTAAACACTGACCAATAAGCAAGCTATGAGATTGGACTAAGTTTGATTTGGGTTCCTGTAAGTTACAAGTGAGTACCTTGACTAACACAAGAAACATTTTGGTTCCTATTTTTATTTAAGGAGAATGTGGATTCAATTAAATTAATTTCAGAAACAGGCAGCTGAATTGTACGACTGCTTTCTGGTTCAACATGCATAATTCACATTTTATGTTCTATCCATTTAAGTCCACAAATGTCAGCAAATAAACAGTTTTATACTCCCATTCAAGTAGTATTTTTTTAACTTTTATTTTTAATTGGAGGATAGCTTTTATCACAAGTATTATTTTAAAATACTACTTTGTACTAATTGTATCAGTAATGCTATGTTCAGTATCAAAAATCTAAAGCTACAAAAAAGGCATAGAAAAGTACTAATTTAAAAAATTAGGATTAAATTAATATATCAGGCATTTTTTCCCACATTTTTATGTAGATTCTTGAAACATATGTTGGATTTGGTAATTTATTGGGAACTACCTTCAGTATTTAAGAAGAAAAGGTGTGTTATATGGATGTAGTGAGTCCCTGGTAAAGTAGTCATCTATAGTCTTTCCTGGTGGTTCAGATGCTAAAGAGGTAGCCTGTAATGCAGGAGACCCGGTTTGATCCCTGGGTCAGGAAGATACCCTGGAGAAGGAAATGGTAACCCACTCTAGTATTCCTGCCTGGGAAATTCCATGGACAGAAGAGCCTGGTGGGCTACCGTCTATGGGGTCACACAGAGTTGGACATAACTGAGTGACTAATACTTTCACGGTGGAATACAGAACCTTTGCATTTATCCTCTATAAGGAGTATTTTAGGAACCCTGTTTTAGCTGAAAATGCATGATGAAGAGGTTGCAGTTACACCGTTAAACGCCTAGGTCAAGAGAAACCGTCTTGGGTTTACATTAGAATTAGATTACTTGTGGGGGCAGAAAGCACGCTTACCTCCTCGTTCTCGATCTTGAGCGTGGCCAGGCGGGATTGCAGCTGTTGGTACCTGAGCATGAGCTCTGCTTGGACTGGCTGCTGGGCACTGACCTGACACACCTGTTGGGGAACAGAGACCACAGTTACAATAGGGCGCCCTGCAGCCAGTCTCCCGAGGCACGGTTCTCCCCTGTCAAGGCTGCACGAATCGCAGGTCCCCTCAAGATTCCGATTACATATTTTACTTTTAACAGCCACCTCAACACTTCAGTGTTAAATACGAACTTGTTATGTAAGTGGCGAGAGTTGGATGCAGCTGCTTGGCCTGGATAAGACTGGGAAGAGAGCAGCTGTAGGAAGCCTCCTTTGAAGAACAGGGCAGTTGCTGGAGAAGGAGCTCTGATGTTGACGCCTATTTTGTGGAATAAGTACCTGGCAGAGTATGAAGGATGATCCAAACGTATGGTCATGCAGGCAAAGCAGGGCAGGTGACAGAGCCTACCAATTATAATCAGCTGGGTGACTGAGGTAAGTTACTAAACCTCAGTTTCCTTGTCTGTAAAATGGGGACAGTAAGAGTACCTGTGCCATAGGGCTGTGGTGGGGATGAAATAGGATGATGTTCATAAAGCACTTATAGCATTGCTTGGCACACACTGAAAACTCAGAAAAAGTTATATTTTTTGTATCTTTCATCCATGGCTTTTCTTGCCAATTATTAGCCAAATCATGAAACGGAAAAAGTCACCAGTCTTCGGCTTTGCTAGAAAGATGTTTTGGCCACAATCTCAATTAGGGTAAAAAATAGAGACTTTTAATTATAGTAGAATCAGATTAGACACAAACAATTTCTTTTCATCTTTCTGGTCACAGAAATGGTCTTGGCAGAGGAGAGTTTCCTTTTATGGAGTCTCTAAGACATCATAGACACCTGTGCTCACAGGCAGACCTGGCCCTAAAAAAGGGCAAGAGGCTTACTATATTAAAATAATAACAGCTTTTTAAAAAAGTAAAAACTCTGAACCCAACTGAAATCACTTGTCTGTGACATTTTATCATTCTGTGTTTAACATATCCATCTATAACCCAAAGATTAAAACAGTAACCAGATGGTTTTAGAAACAAAACTCTGGGTGGGATAAGCCACTCGCCTTAAAGCTCATGTGCTATTAGCATAAAAACTGCATACCACTTTTAATCAAGTAACTCACTCCATCAAGCAAAATAAAATTAGGTTAGAAATGTATCAGGTACATACATACATATCTTTTAAATTTTAACATTAGGTGTTCCAAAGAAATTATGGCATTAAAGAAGAAATCTGCCATGGAAATTATAATTAACATCTATTTTAAAAAACATACTGTCACCACAATAAGCTAAAATTGAGTTTTTAATCTATGAGTATTGTTTTGCACAGCCGGGACACCAAGTGCTATATAGCATGCTCCAATAATTGGTTTTTCTTGTTTCCTCCTGTTCACACACAATAAATATACCACTGTAACTCATAAATGGTTTAAATGGATTCTCTCCTTGCACAGAATAAGACAAAGCTAAATTCATAGGAAGAACCTAAGATAATACATCGTTTCTAATGCTCATTTTAATAGTCTGGAGATAACGAGAGTCTTAAAAAAATGTTTTGTATCTTTTTTCCTCTCCTTCATTTTCCTGCCATTTGTAATTATTTTTCTTCATGGGGATCTTGAAATCAGGACTATAAGAAGTCTTCAGATAGCTTCTATTAGGCTAACAAAATGTTTTGGTTTAGACTTATATTTGAATATCTGGAGGGAAAGGAAGAACTCATTAATTATCCTTCAACAGTTTAGTGCTTACAGGCAAGCCAGTTTGCACCTCCATCTCTTTGGCCTCTGGAGGCACTGGAGTGTTTGACTCTTGCTTTAAAAAGTGATAGCAGCTAATCACAGAGTATTATGCTAAGAACCCATGCAAAGGGAGGAATGAGAAATCAACTGAGAATTCTTACAACTGCTGGGTACAGCAGGGAAAGAGTAATGTAAGTTTAGACAATTCGTTATGTTTAAAATACTCAAATACTGACCTCATCACCCATGTGAGACTGAAACTCAAACTTCACTGGTGGGCAGAAGGCAGCAGGGTACATCTCCATGAATCTCTGCTTATCACTCCTGGGCTCCAAATTGTCAATGCATTCTCAATAATGTCTAAGCCCTCGTGTCTGGAGGTTTCAAGGTTATACTCCGCAGAGAGATATGTTCTCAGGGCTCTGTTTAGACTTGCATGGTAGCCAAGATCACAGCACTTAAAAAGATAAAAGGAAATCATATACAAAAATTAACTAAAAATGGGTCAAAGACCAAAATGTGACAGCTAGAAAACTATAAAATTCTTAGGAGTAAACCCGTTGTTACTTTCAACCGGCATTGGTTTCTTGGATCAGTATCAAAACACAATGAACAAAAGCAAAAATAAACTGGGTTTCATCATATTTGAAGGCTTCGCTTTAAAGGGCACTATCAAGTAAAAAGAAAACCCACAGAATGGGAAAAATATTTTTCTCATCATGTTATCCGATTAGGAATTGATATCTAGATAATATAAAGACCTCTGATGACTCAATAATAAAAAGACAACCCAGCTAACAAATGGGAAATGAATCTGTTAGATATTTCCGAAAAAAGAAAAAAATATATAAATGGTCAATAAACATGTGAAAAGACACTCAATATGATAAATCATCAGGGAAATGCAAGTCAAAACAACACTGAGACACCACTAAGATGGCTATGATCAAAAAGACAGATGATAATAGGACTGGGGAGGATGTTGAGAAACTGGAATCCTCATACATTGCTGATGGGAATGTAAAGCATCGCAGCCACTTTGGAAAACAGTCTGACAGGTCAAAAGGTTAATAAACACAGAGTTAACATATGACTTGGCAATTCCACTCTTAGGTATATATACAAGACAAATAATAATATACTTTCACACCAAAACTTATACATGAATGTTTATAGCAGCATTATTAACAACAGAATGGAAATAACCTAGATGCCCATCAACAAATAAACAAAATGAAATATCGTTGTTCAGTCACTCAGTTGTGTCCAACTCTTTATCTAACCCTATGGATGGCAGCACACAAGTCTCCTCTGTCCAGGGGATTCTCCAGGCAAGAATACTGGAGTGGGTTGCCATTTCCTTCTCCAAATGAAATATACAGCCAAAAAAAGGAATGAAGTATTGATAACATGCTACAATATGGATCAGCCTCGAAATAGCATACAGAGTGAAAGGAGCCAGACACAAGAGACCACATATCGTATGGCTCCATTTATATGAACGTTCGGAAGGGGCGAATTTATAGAGACAGAAAGTAAATTAGTAGTTGCTCAGAGACAGAAGATAAATTAGGGGATAAAGGAATTAGGAAGTGATGGCTAAGGAGTACAGGACTTTTTGGAGTAATGAAAATGTTCTAAAATTGTTTTGTGGCAATATACATACAACTCTGTGAATATAATAAAAGCCAATTGTGGATTTTTAATGAGTTAACTGTAGGGTATGTGAATTATATCTCAATAAAGCTGTTAAAAATATAAGAAGCAAAATCAAATACTAAAGGAAATAATAAAAAATAGCATGCAAGTTTGTTCATATATACTGAAATTGATAGTGATTTTCTGAAATCCTTCTAGGATGCCAACATACTAACTGTAACGTTTTGGTATCTGTATAATTTACTGAAGAAATATTAAAGTATACTCTTTCAGAAACGGGAAGAACGGGTTTGAATCTGCCTAAACATTCCAGGAATGCCTTCTTTCTTATCTCCAGAATAAAATTTTTAAATAAGAAATGACTGTCAAAGTCCTTTTACTGGAGATAGAATTTTGTTTAATACTCCTAGGCATGCCAGGGCTTTGGCTTCTTGAATCTTCACTACCTTTGATTTAGATTTATTTTTTCACACTGCATTTTAAGGGTATACTTTTAAAAGGAAAATCAGTCTGAATATTGGTCAATTATAAATTACTGACAGAGTCTTAGATCTGTACACAAAAGCAATACAAATATAAAACTAGTGGTTTTAAATATACAAAAGCAGGTCATCCTTATTCTAATGAAATTCAGTCAATTCAATTTGATTCAGTTCAGCTCAGCTCACTAACTGGACATCTATATATTCCTGGGCATTTGCTAGGCTCTAGGAATATGAAAACTAAGAACAGGGGTCCCCAGCCTCCAGGATCTAATGACTGATGATCTGAGGTTGAGCTGATGTAATCATAACAGGAAAAAAGTACACAGCAAATATAATGTGCTTGAATCATCCTGAAACCATCCCCTGCTCAAGTCTGTGGAAAAATTTTGTCTTCCATGAAACTGGTCCCTGGTGCCAAAAAGGCTGGGGACCACTGGACTAGAACTCAGTAAAATATAATCTGCATTCTCAAGGAATTCAAGTTTAAGTTGTTTATTTGTTACTAAAAGAGTGTTGCTGCTGCTGCTGCTAAGTAGCGTTAGTCATGTTCGACTCTATGTGACCCCATAGATGGCCTCCTACCAGGCTCCCCTGTCCCTAGGATTCTCCAGACAAGAACACTGGAGTGGGCTGCCATTTCCTTCTCCAATGCATGAAAGTGAAAAGTCAAAGTGAAGCTGCTCAGTCGTGATTGACTTTTAGTGACCTCATAGACTGTAACCTATCAGGCTCCTCCGTCCATGGGATTTTCCAGGCAAGAGTACTGGAGTGGGGTGCCATTGTAGGACAGGCCATTGATTAAATCCTAGGTCAGGAAGATCCCCTGGAGAAGGGCATGGCAACCCACTCCAGGATTCGTGGCTGGCCTGTTTCCTACTAGGCTCTCTGTCCATATTGCCAAAAAGGCTGGGGACCACTGGACTAGAACTCAGTAAAATATAATCTGCATTCTCAAGGAATTCAAGTTTAAGTTGTTTATTTGTTACTAAAAGAGTGTTGCTGCTGCTGCTGCTAAGTAGCGTTAGTCATGTTCGACTCTATGTGACCCCATAGATGGCCTCCTACCAGGCTCCCCTGTCCCTAGGATTCTCCAGACAAGAACACTGGAGTGGGCTGCCATTTCCTTCTCCAATGCATGAAAGTGAAAAGTCAAAGTGAAGCTGCTCAGTCGTGATTGACTTTTAGTGACCTCATAGACTGTAACCTATCAGGCTCCTCCGTCCATGGGATTTTCCAGGCAAGAGTACTGGAGTGGGGTGCCATTGTAGGACAGGCCATTGATTAAATCCTAGGTCAGGAAGATCCCCTGGAGAAGGGCATGGCAACCCACTCCAGGATTCGTGGCTGGCCTGTTTCCTACTAGGCTCTCTGTCCATAGGATTCTCTTGGCAAGAATACTGGAGTGGGTTGCCATGCCCTTCTCCAGGGGATCTTCCTGACCCAGGATTTAATCAATGGCCTGTCTTTAGACATGCTAACACACTTGATTCCACACTCCCCCTCCAATTTCAGAATGCTTCCACATGGAATTTTTATATAAACATATTCTAAAGTCTTGCTTTTCCAAGTGTGGTCTGTGGCCCAGCAGCATTAGCATCGCCTGGAGCTTGTTAGAAATGCAGACTCTTGGGCCCACCCGATAGACTGAATTAGAAGAGATCCACATGTTGATTCATACACACAGTAAATTTGAGAAGCACTGGACTAAAACAATCAAGGGTCTTGAACTCTGTCCTTTGGGGGTGCCACTTCTCCAGGTCAGAGAATCGACTTGATTAAAAATTTCTTGATGTAAAAAAGCAGACAGTAGTTGCCACATCACAATTACAAATGAAACTAAAATACAGTTGTGAAATGTGACAATCAGCCTCTGCTTAATACATTTCCAGTGGAATCAGCTGCTCTCAAATATAGACTGATTTTCAGTTGATTAAAAAATTCTAGCCTTGGATGAGCAAAGTCCTCTTTTATTCCTCAAAAATACATAGTAGTTCTGTGTAGCAGTTTTATATACATCAGAGGGACTAAAAATTAGTCTTTCAATAACCCCTCATCTTAGGAAAACATGAATTTGTAAAGAAAATGGCCTCATTTCTTTGAGATATTCTAGTGCTTCAACACACCCTACCATTCTAAAAGGATCAGATTCAACTTGATTTTAATGAAGCAGATCGTACAAGCTGCTTTATTTTATGAGGACAGATCCCAGTGGAACTTAATAGAAAATTGATATTGAGAGGAAAGAAACAATCCAGAGAAAAGTTTTTCCTCCCCTCCAAAAAAACCAAGTCTCTTTTCAACATAAAAGAGAAAGGAAAAAACAGAAGGATGAAGGAAAGAGAGGAAGAAATTCAACCCCAACTATCTACTTGAATTACAGCTCTGAAAAATACACACCAAATTTTCATTATTTCCAGATTCAGTTCACTCCTCACATTTCTAAGTATGGTTTCTTTGGGGAGTAAATGTCAAAATTCTAAAAGTACCCGTGCATGTTTCTGCATCCAGTTCAGTCAGGCGAATCTGGTGGGTCTGGTCCCAGTAAGAGACCTTTGAATTCACTATGGTTTCCTAATCATCTAGGGAGAACCATGCATGCGGTTTAGTAAATGACCCAGGGGCCTCCCTGGGTGCCTCTGGGACTTTGAGAACAACACTTAGAAGATTTCGGTGACGAACTTTGATGGAAAATTTCCTTCTCTGACCTTTACCGGTACTTTTTGGTCTGTGAGGTCATGTAACTGGCATGATTTTGTTACTTGTGATAGGCAGCCTCTTCTACACTCCAGGGTTTTAAACCATCCTGAACTTTAAAAGAAATAAGAAACAGGAATAAAATTCTTCTTCAAGGTCTCCTGAGACGGCAAGGCCTGTCACAATCATTTTTTTTTTTTTTCTAAATTGGAAGTGAAAATGACACTGGATATATTAAGATTCAAGATACTTGGTTAAAAGGCCTAAAGTAATTCTATGGAGCTTATGAATTATTAATGATAATATGGAAAGCCAGTTTTTCAACAAAGAGTTGAATTATAACCCAAGTGCATTTAATGATGAAAATACTTAAGAAACCAATAAAATGTTTCATAAAAACAAAATAGTGTTGTTTGATGGATGAAAACCTCTGGATGGATATATTAAATTATGCATTAAAGCTGGGGAAAGAAAGACTGTTGGAAGTTGAAGGGTGCATTTTTTTTTTCACATCCTATGAGCTGCCAAGATAGATTCCACTAGGCATTAGTCTAAATCACCACAGTAAGGTTAATTGACTTAGGCAAAAGGGTTGCAAATAGGATAAAAAATGAAGATAAAATTTAGGTACTGTGGTCTGTGACAAATACTTTCTCTTACCCTAAAGGTTGACAGATCAATTAAAGTATATACTTGGTGGGTATGCCAGAAAGTTAGGTATAACTGGATCATAGCTGTTCAGGGAGATCATTTTTATTGGGGGGAAATAAACTCCATGGCATGAGGAACCCTAGGGGGGTGGAAGTTTGGACTTAGGATTACCATAATGGAAATCATGGGAAGTAAGTTCCACATACATGCTTCCAGAACGGTAATGGCCAATGTCATTTGCAAAGCAGCCTCCAGCCTGTGACTCCAAAATTAAGTGGTGGTCACGAGAATGGAGAGGGAAGCAACTCATGCAGAAGTATTCTATCTTAACATCATCGCTCCTTTCAATAAGCTTGGCTTTGACCATTCCAGAACCACGGATATTGGGTAAGGACTTGGTCTACACTGTCTTTTGAGTCTCTGAAAAATAGTGCAACCCAAGCAAACTGAACTGCAAAACACAGCTTTCACATGATGATGGGTAGCTTTCCAAGGACCAGAAATAGACATGCTCAGCGCTTTTACAGTAGATGCCAAAAGAAGAAAGTGGAGTTCTTTCTTTCACTAATCTCTCCTTTAGCTTTCACCCAAGATACCAACAACACATTCTGTGACAGAGAGGCATCTTGTGGGATTGAACTGGATGTCTAAACTACAAGCAAATTTCACAAACCAGCTTTCAGGTCTGGGTATCTGACAACCCAGAGCTGACAATTTAATTTTTGTTCCTGCCTTAACAACTACAGCCAAACATGTAGCAAAACTTGTTTGGAACTTCTCTTTAGCAAGGAAAAGGTCAAGATGGTACATCTGTGTGACAGGAATGGATACGAAGTAGGAAACAGGAGAAGGAGAACTGAGATTGCATATGCTGGAGCCCAGGAGTATGCTGAAAAATCTTTTGTTGCCTAATACAGCTCCCACCCATAGGGGCAATCATTTCCTTTAGAGAGCTGTACTGGACTCATTTTTCCCCAGGCCAAACCTCTGTAACTACCCTGAGTCAAATCACAATAGAGGAGAGAGAACAAATCAAGCAAGTCCCAATAAATACAGGTCAGGTTATACATGCCATGAAGAAAGAAGTCAGGGGAACAGGGAGTGTTAGGGGGAAAGGGTGCTGCTATTTTATGCAGGGCAGCTGGGTGCCACGCGAATGAAAAGAAGGAATCAGTCTTGGAAAGCTCTGAAACAGAGAGTGCTCTAGACAAAAAAAAAAGAGAGAGAGAAAGAGAGAGAGAGAGAGAGAGAGAGAGAGAGACAGACAGACAGACAGAGAGAGAGAGAGAGAGAGAGAGAAAGGCCCCAGGCAAGAAAAAACTGAATGTGTGTGGGTTACAGAAAGGCCTGAAGCTTGAGGACTAAGGAATGTTGCAAGAGATGACACGGAGTGGCAGGTGAGTGCCAGTTCACATAGGGTCTCGGTGAATAGCTTGAATTTTATTCTAATGAAGAGTTTGAAAATAGGGGTTAAAAAAGAGGTCTGATTTATCTTTTTTAGTACTTTGATTTCTTGGAGAGAGAATGAACTATTGATTGGAAGGTCTTAGTGAAGCTGGATGTCTTTCCTAAGGGGAGGTAAGAGATGAAGAGCCTTTGTCTAGGAGGCTGAGAGGGCAGGGAGTGAGAAATACCAAGGTCTGGGATGTTTTGGATGTAGAGGTGATTTACATGTGGGAATGAGAGGACTGAGTTTTTGGCCTGGGCAACTGAGTGGCATGTGGTATCATTTTCTGAGATGTAAAGTAAGAAAAAGTTATGTGTGCAGAGGATGATGATAACAGGGACAAACATTCAAGGTTAGTGATGTCCAGGGGGCAGTGGATATGCAAATATGAAGCCCAGAAAGATGATCAAGGCTGGTAGTAAAAATAAGATAAGATATCATAAGGACCATAAGATAGTATTGAGGCAAGGGACCAAGAGAAAAAACACTCAGGGATCACGTCTTAGGCAACTTTGAACATTCAGAGGTACAGCCAAGATGGAAAAGCCAGCGCTGGAGTCTGAGAAACGGCAGCCTCTGATGCGGTGGAACCAGGTGGATGCAATTCTTTAACAAAGGCCCGTGGCACCTCCCTTGGAAAGAATGTTTAAGGCCATCCACTTTGGTCACCCAACTCAGTTCGATTTTTAAATACCCTTTCTTCTACAAAAGGATAAAAACATGCATATATCAATTTACATGATAACTACACTGGCCTAACCCATTTAACATGATCTCTTTATAATTTTCCTAATAAGAGTTCAGGCCTAATGGGGACTGTAATGTTAAAATTTGGTAGGTTTTCACAGATAAATCTTAATACTATTAGTAATGGGGGAAAAGTCAAACTAATTAAGGAAAAACTGAACTCTGAATAAGTTGCTTTTTAATTAAATGTATGTGTGAGGATAAAAGTTTTAGGAGACAGCTGATGATTTAGAAATGATAAAAATAAAGATGGCATGCAAAATATATAATCTAATTTCAATCTTATTCTGTACAAATGGCTAAAACACATGACAGAAATCTCTACCAAGAAAATTAGCTGGAGTAGAGGGATTCTGTAACAGTAAGATTTATCCTTCAAACTTCAAAGTGATCGCAAACTTTTATAGGGAGTAACTGGAGACTGTGAAACTGTACTGAAAGGATGACAAATATTTTATTACTACAGGGCAGGTGCTTGGGGACAAAGCATTAATAGAATCTTACTGTTGAGGATTTTGTTTCTCTGACTGCCTTTTGAGGGTGGGGAGGTGTAGAACTGGACTGAGAGAAGTTACATTATCAGTTCTGCAATCTTAAAACCAGTTGTTTTAAGAATTTGAGATATACAGAGTGGTGAATATGATTATAGATCAGAGATTCCCAGCATTGAGACTTGTACTCTCCCTAACTCTTTTCTCTTAGCAAATCCCAATCACTTAAAAATTTTAGCATCAATCAAAAATATTTGCTGCTTGTATGGTTTTTCTTCTGGTTGAAATACATCCTAATTTTTAAAGAATAATTAGCTATGGTCTCTTCTGCACTTAATGTTGGAGATATTTAATAACAGATACAAAATCTATTATTTTTGAAACTACAATCTATTTTTCTCTATAATATGCCTTTAAACTCCCAAATCAATTAAATTTCCTTTGCCCAATACTTGCAATTCATATTAATTTTTTAGAATGACATAATAAAGACCTGACTATAAAATTAACTTTGTTTACTTTCCAACTGACACCAAAATAAGATATTGTTAACTCTACAAACTAAAATTTACTTAGATTTCTAGACAGAGGAATCTTAACAGCCTTCTGCTTAAGTGGCCCTCTGGATTAACTAACCCTCAGTTCATTTTATAAAGCAGAGGTCAGCCAACTGGCCTATGAGCAAAATCCAGCCCATGACCTGACATAATCAATGACGTCTGATTGCAACACGACCATGGCGATGTGCTTACTTACTGTCTGTGGCTACTTCCGCACTAGAGTTGAGTAGGGACGGAGCCTGTAAGGCTCACAAAGTCTAAGATATTTACTGGGCGACCCCTTAGAGAGAGTGGTGAACTCCTCTAAAGCACAGTGACGAATGCCAAAGCACTGTGGCCATGCAGAGACTAGCTAGCAGGCTCTCCACAGTGTGCCCTGCTCAGGCACTCAGTTGTGCCTGACTCTTTGTGACCCCATAGACTGTAGACCCCAGGCTCCTCTGTCCAGGGGGACTTGTCCAGGCAGGAATACTGGAAGGGGTTGCCATGCCCTCCTCCAGGGGATCTTCCCAACCCAGCGATCGAACCCAGGTCTCCCGCATTGTAGGAGATTCACTGCTCAGATTCATTACCATCTGAGCCACTGGGTAATATTTTTGCTCAATTAGTCTAGGCTTTCATGAGCTGACTGTACAGTATTTGTATCATTTATATTTATTATAATTAAATACTGAATGGATAAAATAGTTGAGAAAAGAGTTGGTAAAAGAATAAACAAAATTGTTATCAAATTAGTTATCAATTGCCAACTATACAAGATTGTGAAAACACTGTAAATATTCACAATATTTTTTCTTGTATGATAAAAAAACTCAAAAGTAGAAATCACAGATTAAAATACACATTGGGAGTTGGTATACAAAGGAAGACTATTTAAAACTCTGTACAAAAAGATAAATCATAATTTAAAAACTGGCAAGTTCAAGTACATTGGTGCACTTTAGATTAAAATATTTAAGGCTGGTTTTTATGACGTTTTCTAACTCTCTGCTTTTTCTGTTTCTAAATATAAAGCATACCAAATTTAAGCGCCAAACATATCCGGCTGGCTCTCCACATCTGTAGGTGTCACATCCATGGATATGAAGGGCTGACTAACTAACTGTAAGGGATTTGGATTTTGATATCCACTGGGGGTCCTGGAACCAATTTCCCATAGAAACAAAGGGCAACTGCATTCTTTCAAATAAATAAAGCATTAGAGATATTTCATAATTCCTCTGCCTCCCCCCTCCCCCAATGCAAACCCTTTCCATCTCCCTAAAGATAACACAGTATCTGGAGTATCTAAACAACATTGACAGGTAAAGGTGAAGTTCAACTAAAATAAAATTTGAATTATTAAATTAAAAACATTAGATCATCTCCATGTCTATAGGAAAGACTTGAAATTTACTATCAAAGTACTGAATTATTAAAGTTTTTAGACCTGTAGTAATTAACAAAAGAAGATTCCATTAAATAAGGTGACAAAGATATATAAGTTAATAGTCTGAAGTATCTAAACATATTTTCTTAAATTGTCATCATTAATTTATACTTCCCAAGGAGCAAGCCAAGATCATGGCATCCAGTCCCATCACTTCATGGCAAGTAGATGGGGAAACAATGGAAACACTGAGAGACTTTATTTTTCTTGGCTCCAAATCACTGCAGATGGCGATTTAAGCTATGAAATTAAAAGATGTTTGCTCCTTGAAAGAAAAGCAATGACCAACTTAGACAGCATATTAAAAAAGCAGAGACATTACTTTGCCAACAAAGGTCCATCTAGTCAAAGCTATAGTGTTTCCAGTAGTAATGTATGGATGTGAGAGTTGGACTATAAAGCTGAGCACTGAAGATTTGACGCTTTTGAACTGTGGTGTTGGAGAAGACTCTTGAGAATCCCTTGGGCTGCAAGGAGATCCACTAGTCCATACTAAAGGAAATCAGTCCTGAATATTCACTGGAAGGACTGATGCTGAAGCTGAGACTCCAATACTTTGTCCCCTTGATGCAAAGAACTGACTCATTGGAAAAGACCCTGATGCTGGGAAAGATTGAAGGCGGGAGAAGAAGGGGACAACAGAGGATGAGATGGTTGGGTGGCATCACTGACTTGATGGACATGATGAGTTTGAGCAAGCTCTGGGAATTGATGATGGACAGGGAAGCCTGGTGGGCTGCAGTCCATAGGGTCACAAAGAGTTGGATAAAACTGAGCAACTGAAGCGAAATGAAGAAGCAAGCATCTTAATTTCATGGCTGCAGTCACTGCCCACAGAGATTTTTGGAGCTTGCTCCTCAGAAGAAAAGCTATGACAAACCTACAGAGCATATTAAAAAGCAGAGACATCACTTTGCTGACAAAAGTCCATCTAGTCAAAGCTATGGTTTTTACAGGAGTCTTGTATAGATGTGAGAGTTGGACTATAAAGAAAGCTGAGCACCGAAGAATTGATGGTTTCGAACTGTGGCACTAGAGGAGACTCTTGAAGAGTCCCTTGGACAGCAAGGAGATCAAACCAGTCCATCCTAAAGGAAATCAACCTGAATTTTCACTGGAAGGACTGAGGCTGAAGCTGAAACTCCAATACTTTGGCTACCTGATGTGAAGAACTGACTTACTGGAGAGGACCCTGATGCTGGGAAAGATTGAGAGCAGGAGAAGGGGACGACAGAGAATGAGACCATTGTACGGCATCACTGACTCAATGGACATGAGTTTGAGCAAGATTTGGGAGACAGTGAAAGACAGGGAAGCCTAGTATGCTTCCCTGTCCATGGGGTGGCAAAGAGTCGGATATGAATGAAAAATTTGTACTCTTAAGAAAGCATTTCATTGACTAAGAGTAAATTATTGCTCAGATGTTGCTGAGTACCAAATTAGTACTGGAGAAGGAAATGGCAACCTACTCCAGTATTCTTGCCTGGAAAATTCCATAGACAGAGAAATCTGACAGGCTACAGACCATGGGGTTGCAAAGAGTTGGCCATGACTGAACACATCAGCAATTTAATAAAGTCCAAATTCAAAAAGTTTTAGAATATCCATAGTCTGTTTCAAGGAAAAAAAACTAAACTATATGATGGAGGAATCAGAGATATACCACCATAAGCTACTGATCAGTTTCAAAATTACTATTGGTGGATTAAACTTATGTTGTTACACATCTACTTAAGATGCAGCAATTACACCCATAATGTATTCCAGTGCAAAGTGCTTAACTTGAATCCATAAAGTCTATGAATGTTTGTTTGTTTTGTAGGAAATATAGGGGATAGAGAAATGGGCTAAATAACATCACAACAACTCATCACACAAATTGAGAGGGTGAAACTTTCTCTGAAGCTACTGTCTCCTCAACAACGGTCTCTTCAACAAGGGCCTTGGCTGGATAAAAACAGAAGGGACACATCACGTGAATGCAATGTGTGATCCTAAATTGGATCTGGTCTTAACATACCAGCTGAGAAACATTTTTGGGGGTCACAAATGAGAATATAGTCTGGTTATTAGATGAGATAGAAATTTTGTGAAATGGAAGGATGGAGATCAATGACTAGACAAAGTGAGTTATAAAGCTGATGTAAAATGTGATTTCGTACTCTCTGTATGATCTAAAAATGTATGCGTGGACATAGAAAAAGTCTACATTTTAATAGTAACCATTTTGGGCAGTAAGTATGTGATCATTTTATTTTTGCTTATAGTATTTCCTAGATTTCTATAATAATGTACTGCTTCTATAATAATACAAAGACTAACTTTAAAATATAAACTCTATGGAAAATTTATATGACTTGTAAAATATCAATTCATCATCTATCATAGAAAATGTATGAGTTAGATACAGACTTGAGCAGAAGCCTAGAGAGACTGGAGGTTTGTATAAAAGAGTCTCAACTTGAGTTCTTTGACTGTGTATAATGCTTTGTTCTAATCAAGATATTTAAGAGTCTGCCTCCAATGCGGGAGACCTGGGTTTGATCTCTGGGTCGGGAAGATCCCCTGGAGAAGGAAATGGCAATCCACTCCAGTATTCTTGCCTGGAGAATCCCACGGACGGAGAAGCCTAGTAGGTTACAGTCCATGGGATCGAAAAGAGTCGGACACGACTGAGCGACTTCACCTTCACCTTGTGTCCTTTCACATACAAAATGTTTTAAAGTGCATTAAAAATATTGTCTTTACTTTTTCTCACTAAAGGTAATAACAACTCTTCTAATAATTATTAGAGAGCTAGTATAAAAGGCATTTTGCTACATAGGCTCATAAAGCATAAAGAATTCTAGTTGCCTTTGCATTATAATCAGTTTCTTTTTCACCATGAAAGGTCAAGCTTAATGATTTTTAGGATTACCACTATATATGCAAATTGGAGTCCTAGAAAACAAGCAGCCACTTTAGAAAGTACAGCCACACTCTGATCGCCTTAAAAGGGAGTCAACAACAGGAATTACAATTTTCACTAAAAGTACTCAGTTTCTTTTGAATATGACAATATATTAATGTCAATTTTGTATTATTTCTTTTAAAATTCATATTTAAGTTGTATCACTTGAGAACTGTTCACATTTTAAATTTAAGGCTGATCTTTAAAAAAATTCAGCTATTTGAAAATAGCTGGTATATTTAACTATTATTTATTTAAAACAGAATTATTTCAGCCTAGAGGTTAAAGTCTGAGTTTGAAACCCAATAAGAGCTGTGTAACGTTGGGGAAGTTACACAGTGCAGCTAAGCCTCAGTTAGTTCTCTGAATCTATAAAATGGAGAAAACAGTATTTACCTCACAAAGTTATAATGATTAGATGAGACTAGGTTTACAAACCTAGGTGCCTGTCACATAGTAAGAGGTCCATGAATATCTACAAACATGATGGTGACTTCTATAAACTTGACATGTTCTTCTTGTCCGATATATCCTAATAGTATCAATGCTACCGTCCATCTCCATTTGGATGCCCCATAGGGATCTCAACCTTACTATCAATAGATGTAGCAGAATTACTGCCCCTTTCCAGGGTCCCCATCTCAGCAAAGGGTATTATCATTAACCTAGTTATTAAAGACCTGATCTAGGAGTCATTTTTATCCTTTTTAAAAAACAAACAAACAAAAACCCCACCACTCTAATTTTCTCTTAGTTCTATTTTCAATACATTTTTAATCCAAACACTTCTCGCAGGTCTATCAGTATCATGCCAGTCCAAGCCAGCATCATCTCTAGCCTGGAAAGGCACAAAAGACTCTAGATATAGCTCGCTTTTTTCACACTTGTCCTCCTCACCTACCTTAGCCTGTTTTCCACCCAGAAGGCAGAGTGAGTCTTTCAAATGTAAACTAGGTGATGTCACTTCCTTGCTTAAAACCCTTCAATGGCTTCATCTCAAACTTAGAACAAAATCTAACCTATTTTCCTTGCCCCAAGGCCCCTAAATGATTGGGCTTCTGCCTCCCGTCTCTCCCAGCACCTTTTCCGAATTCGCTCCACTCCAGCCATCCTGGTCTCCTTTGCTATTCCTCAAGTACCTTGAACTTGCCAAACACACCTCCAACTCTATACCTGTAGCCTTGCCAGTCTTTCTGTATGAGGGATTTCTTCCCTGTTGGCAATAAAGCTTGTAGCTCACTTTTCTGCTCAAACATCAGGCTTTTCTGATTACATCATCGAAAAAAGCAGCCCCACGGCTCTATTTTACTTTTCTTCATGGCACTGTTACTACTACAATGTACTACAATAAGCACTGACTTATATACATATTAAACAGATATTTAATATATGTCCATATTACACACATATCACATACAGATAATATATATGTATACATTTTTTATGGCTTGTCTTCCCAGCTAAACACCACGGAGGTGAGGACTCTGTTTTGTTTACTGATGGATCCCCATGATCAAGAACAGTGCTTGGCACCTCGTAGGCATTAAAGAAGTACTTTTCAAGATAAGGGACTTCCCTGGTGGCTGAGAAGGTAAAGAATCTGCCTGCAATGCAGGAGACCTGGGTTTTATCTCTGGGTAGGGAAAACCTGCTGGAGAAGGGAATGGGAACCCACTCCAGTATTCCTGCCTTGGAGAATCCCATGGATAGAGGAGCCTGGAGGGCTACAGTCCATAGGGTCTCAAAGAGTCAGACACAACTGAGGGACTGACACTTTCACACTTCCTTTCAAGATTAACTTATCCTCATATTAAATTGGCTTGGGCTTAGCCAAATACTCCAATCACTAAAATAAGCCCTAAACAAAATAAGCAAGCCGAGTTGTTACACAGAATTAGTTCTCTATATTCCATCTATTTTGTAGAATCCTTACAGGTCTAAGTTTGAAAATAAGGGTCAGAATTTTTTTTTTAATTTTTATTCAGGAAAACTAACAGCAATCTAGCAGAAAAACATCCTTTCATTTCATCAGAGTGCTAGAAGAAAAAAAAATTTTTTTTAAAGCTTCTATATTTAAAATAATTAAGTGCAACTAAGACCTGATGCAGACAAGTAAGTTAATATTTAATAAAAAAGAGCTGAATATGTGGACTTAACTCACTACAGAAATAGTTGCCTTAACCTACTATATGTCTAAGCTATGACACACTATAAGCCACAGAAAATAATTTTATATTATCATCACTGAATTCAAATATTGCAAAGCAGAATATGAGTAAAATTCCAGCAGATAACTCTGTACTTCTATCACTTTATCTGTTTTTCTTATGACATATCACTTTTTATCTTTTATTTGCAGATACTGGTGTTTTTAGACACAGGATTTTTGTCTATTTCATCTTTGCATCTCCTACAGTGTTAGCACAATGATTGGGCTACTCAGTGGACAATTTCTGATTGAAAGGATGAATGATGCGGAGGGGCAGAGTTGGCAGTAAACATTATACAAATATAATAATAGTTAAATACTTGAAAAGTGAAAGTGTCAGTCACTCAGTTGTGTTTGCCTCTTTGTGACCCATTGTAGCCCTCTTGGTTCCTCTGTCCATGGAATTCTCCAGGCAAGAATCCTGGAGTGGGTAGCCTTTTCTACTTGCAGATTTCTAAATGAGCCCAATTAGTGTTTTTATATCATATCCTGTTAGATAATAAAAGTGGTTTCTATGTATTCTATTTTGCTTCACAGTATTTATCACAACTGTCATAAAGCAATCATTTGCACAGACATTTGCTTCACACCTGGCTTTTCCACTTTAAATTCCAAGGAGTGAGAAGTATACATTTAGGGACTTTTCTGGTGATCCAGTGGCCAAGACTCTGAGCTCCCAATGCAGGGGACAGGGGTTTGATCCCAGGTCTGGGAACTAGATTCCACATGCTGCAACTGAGGGTTCTGCATGCCCCAACTAAAAGACCCAGTGCAGCCAAGTAAAGTTAAAAAAAAAAAAAAGAACTATACATCTATAGCTTTTCAGAGCCTTAGCATCTCATAATAGTAGGGGCTCAATAAATATATGTTGAATCAATGAATGAAGTTAGGGCTGTGCTACTGCATCATTTGAAAATGCCTGGAGTCCCTTCCCAGCTAGTTTTCTGGATACTGACAGCTTCACACAACTCCCTGGTTTATTTTTCAGTGGTTTTAGGATGCACAGTGTTTCACATGCATCTTAAAATTTGTAGTATCTTGGTGCATACAAGGAGATCAAACCAGTCAATCCTAAAGGAAATCAACCCTGAATATTTATTGGAAGGCATGATGCTAAAGCTCCAATACTTTGGCAACCTGATGTGAAAAGCCAACTCACTGGAAAAGACCCTGATGCTGGAAAAGATTGAGGGCAGGTGGAGGAGGAGATGATGAAAGATGAGATGGTTGGACAGCATCATCACTGACTCAATGGACTTGAGTTTGAACAAACTCTGGGAGATGGTAAAGGACAGGGAAACCTGGTATGCTGCAATACATGGGGTCGCAAAGAGTTGGACATGACTTAGTGGCCAAACAACAATAACAAATCCTATGTAGTATAATTTGCAGCATTTTTCCCCCTGAGAATTACATAACATTGTTTTAATAAATGATGGTATTTTAGAATCAAGTAAATAAGGTTATTGCTAATTCCACCTTGATGTGAAAAATATAAAAACTTCAAGTACTTACATCAATTAAATCTGAAAGATCATGAATATAATACTTGAAAACTGAGGCATTGGTTGCTTCAAGGGTTAGGAGATATTCATTCCGTGCCTTAATTGATTTAAGCTTGTTTTCCGAATATTTTGCTTGTCTCTGGAAATGAAGAAGATCCAGGAATTGGGAAAAACAATAGTCATTTTAAATCAAACAGGGAAACATACATGAATTTCTATTCATCTAAACGATTTATTCTACATATACAAATGACCTTCCAAGTCCTTTGAGAAAAGTACAATTTGAATCTGATTTAAATAAATGAAAATTGCCCAGCGACGGAGAATAGCAACAATGTATTGGGCATCAGGCCCATTTGCAACGAAATCTGTTTTGTTAATATTCAAAATTCTCTACATTGTGTACTAGATACTTGGCATTTACCACTAAACAATGTCCAGCTGTTATTACATGATTTTTATGTTTCTTAAACATTTTTCATCCCCACGGGAGGAAATGCATATCATTTCACAGTAATTTACAACATGTGTCTATCAGCTGTTACATCACTCTTTCTAGGTCTGTCACCTCCAGGGAGGGCAGAAGGGCTCTGCAGTCTAGTTCTACTTACTTTTTCCTTCATTTTTTCAATTTTTTTCACCGAGCTTCGCCGCTGATGTCTCTCTTCCAGTCTAATATGGAAGACTGGATCGCCAGACCTGCCCATTTGCTTCTCCTCTTGCTTCTCGGCCTCCTTCAGTTTGCTCTCTGCACTGACGCTCTCAGCGTGGTACATATGGTATGTTTTCATCACCTGTGAAAATGTGGCCCAAATTGTTAAAAGATGTCTGTCTGAAATTAGGGAACGGAAACCATTATATGATGTGTATGTTAAAGATATCACCTTCCAACTGGCAGAGGGAAAGCCAGATTGTTAGTAAAACAGATAGCGGATATCCTATTCCTTTTACATAAAGTAAACAGAAATATGCAAATTCACCTGCCAGGAGGAGGCATTTAGGAACAGATTGTGATGCAAACATGATTGATAGAGTCTTGGTGTGCTTTCAGTGCACTTAAAAAGTTCCCTCAAGCTTGAAAGTGTTTCTCTAAAATCTCCCCTGAATTATTAATTTGCAGAATAAACCATTTTACATGGATAAATTTTAGCTAAATTTTGGAATTACAAAAAACTCCAAATAAGTATAGCCCTTACTAAAAGGACTATATTGCTTAAAATCTACTTGTCAAAATATAAAATGTAAATGGAAGGTTCATACATAGTTTTAGAGAAAAAAACTTTTCAATGTAGAAAACATGACAGAAAAAAGAAAGTAAAATAA
Source organism: Madoqua kirkii (assembly GCA_006408675.1). Taxonomy (NCBI): domain Eukaryota; kingdom Metazoa; phylum Chordata; class Mammalia; order Artiodactyla; family Bovidae; genus Madoqua; species Madoqua kirkii. The sequence continues at coordinate 21,286 of SJYC01142620.1, forward strand.
AAAGTAAAAAAATAAAAAAGCATATGATTTTGGTATACATATTTCAAGGCATACTCTCATATTTAATACAAAAGAAGTATTACTAGAAATTTTTTTTTTATGATTCTTATCAAAATGTGATGGCAAGACACATTTAGTTGGTCATAAGTGATACAGTGCCTGCATACACACAGAAGTTTTAAATATTAATAATTTATCTATGATGTCTATGTGCTGTTAAGACATTTTATTTGGTAGTTTCCATTTTTCACTCATATTAAAACAAAAATATTAATCACTCCTAAAAGAGGAACCTAACAATGCTTCTTTTCCAAGGTTTTACTCAGACTTAGATTCCCTCCCTCTCTTTTGGAAACCAATTGAACGTGACCACTTGGCCCACACATTTCAAGCTCTTGTTTTAAATATTAATAATTTATCTATGATGTCTATGTGCTGTTAAGACATTTTATTTGGTAGTTTCCATTTTTCACTCATATTAAAACAAAAATATTAATCACTCCTAAAAGAGGAACCTAACAATGCTTCTTTTCCAAGGTTTTACTCAGACTTAGATTCCCTCCCTCTCTTTTGGAAACCAATTGAACGTGACCACTTGGCCCACACATTTCAAGCTCTATAATGACAAGGGTACCTCAGGATCATGAATTGAACCTGCTGCTCCCAAATCAGTGGCTGCTCCTTCTGTCCTGTCCTTCATTTCACTGTTTCTAGATCTCTGAGCCTTTTGCTATCCATTCAGGCACTCAGCAGTTCAGCTTTTGGTTTTCAAAACTGCGTGATACTGAGCACTTGGGCTAACATGGTTTGATTCTTGCAGACAACTGAGTAATGTAGTTTTAGAGAGCGTCCCAGGTGGCTCAGTGGAAAAGAATCCTCCTGCCAAGGCAGGAGACACAGGTTTGAGCTCTGGGTTAGAAAGATCCCCTGGAAAAGGAAATGGCAACCCACTTCAATATGCTTCCCTGGAGAATCCCATGGACAGAGAGGGCTGGTAGGGTACAGTCCATGGTATTGCAAAGAGTCAACCACAAGTTAGCGATATGATGCAGGTAGTTTTAGGGACTATTCTGTCTAATTTTTTTTAAATCTGTTTTTAGCTTTTTTTCTCCAACATTTTTGCTGCCCAGAAGTGTCTCCTTAGTAATTATTCATCCAGAACTAGGGAAAAAAATTCTGCTAATTTTTCCCCCTATTTTCCTCTTGTCCACCTATTTGTAATTATTTCTTGAATACTGTCTGTATCTGTGTATCTGGAACTATGAGAAATATTGGAATTAAGCTGAAACAGACATGGTTACTATTCTAAGAAAATTCAGGCTTAATTCAGCATTATTATGAAGGGAAAGGTTTTGGTTATGTTATATCTGTTGTTCATCCTCTATGTGTTTAAAGAAAGAAGTCAATATATCTGATTTTTTCAATAGCCACTCTTCACTCCCCCAGCTCAAGAAGAAAGAGTTAGACAAAGCCAGGTTGTGGCAGATCATTCCCAGTGTAAAGCTTGGTAGCTCCTCAGTCCACTATGCTCCTCATATATAATTTATCTACATAACACCTAAAATGAGATCCGCCCAGAGCATTCCAGTGGAGAGAATAAATGTGGCCTCTTATTGTTTGTGTCCCAACAGAAATGCTAATACTTTAACTATGGCTTATTGTCTTACTCAAAACCTTCTTTCTGTCGTCTATTCTCAGAGAGCAGTACCACAGGATGCCTGACTTCTGTATATGTCAATAATATTTTAGTGTCACTTCATTTTATAAACTATGTCTCCAGTTCAGTTCAGCCGCTCAGTCGTGTCCCACTCCTTGCGAAGTTGTGTCCAACTCCCCATGAACTGCAGCATGCCAGGCCTCCCTGCCATCACCAACTCCTGGAGTTCACTCAAACTCATGTCCATAGAGTCAGTGACGTCATCCAGCCATCCTATCCTCTGTCATCCCCTTCTCCTCTTGCCCCCAATCCCTCCATCAGAGTCTTTTCCAATGAATCAATTCTTCACATGAGGTAGCCAAAGAATTGGAGTTTCAGCTTTAGCATCAGTCCTTCCAAAGAAATCCCAGGACTGATCTCATTTAGAATGGACTGGTTGGATTTCCTTGCAGTCCAAGGGACTCTCAAGAGTCTTCTCCAACACCACAATTCAAAAGCATCAATTCTTTGGCATTCAGCTTTCTTCACAGTCCAACTCTCACATCCATACATGACCACAGGAAAAACCATAGCCTGACTAGATGGACCTTTGGTGGCAAAGTAATGTCTCTGCTTTTTAATATGCTGTCTAGGTTGATCATAGCTTTCCTTCCAAGGAGTAAGCATCTTTTAATTTCATGGCTGCAATCACCATCTGCAGTGATTTTGGAGCCCAAATAAATAAAGTCTGACACTGTTTCCACTGTTTCCCCATCTAGTTCCCATGAAGTGATGGGACCATATGCCATGATCTTAGTTTTCCGAATGTTGAGCTTTAAACCACCTTTTTCACTCTCCTCTTTCACTTTCATCAAGAGGCTTTTTAGGTCCTCTTCACTTTCTGCCATAAGGGTGGTGTCACCTGCATATCTGAGGTTGTTGATATTTCTCTCAGCAATCTTGATTCCAGCTTGTGCTTCTTCCAGCTCAGCGTTTCTCATGATGTACTCTGCATATATGTTAAATAAGCAAGGCAATAATACATAGCCTTGATGTACTCCTTTTCCTATTTGGAACCAGTCTGTTGTTCCATGTCCAGTTCTAACTGTTGCTTCCTGACCTGAATATAGGTTTCTCAAGAGGCAGGTCAGGTGGTCTGGCAGTCCCATCTCTTTCAGAATTTTCCACAGTTTATTGTGATCTACACAGTCAACTTCTCCAGTTGTTTGTTTTTAAAAGGAGGACAGGAAAAAAGAGAAACTAGACACTAGCTTATGTAAATAGGTGAAACATTTAGGTGCACTGAGCTTTTTCCAACGCTATCACAATCTGCCTATCTCCATGTTTCATCAACTACATCTTTTTTTTCATTATTTATTGTGATAATTCTTTTAAAACTATTTGGGAAAATCTACTACTTAAAAATAAGAACCTGATGTTTCTATTCACTTTAGTGATAATGTAGTTATTTAAATTAATATTTCTATTTCCTGTCATTCTGACTCAGTTGAAGATCTTTACAAAACAAAAATTTTTTAAAAATTCTGTCACTTTAACAAATAATTTAAAAATAAGTGCTGATCATTGCATATAAGTGTTATTTTAATTCACAGGCAGTCACCTCTTGTTGTCAATCCATTATTCATCACGCTCATGCTCGCGCCCTGGAGGAGGAAATGGCAGCCCACTCCAGTATTCTTGCCTGGGAAATCCTATGGACAGATGAGCCTAGTGGGCTACAGTCCATGGGGTTGCAAAGAGTCGGACACAACTGAAGGGACTGAGAAGTTAACAAATAGGACTAAATTTAATGTTTTATGCTTGTCCAGCAGATGTTACTAAAAATGTAGCTGTTGTATTCTTTTTTAGCAGCTAGAGTCACTAAGCCACTTTGATAATTTTCAGTTCAGTTCAGTCATTCAGTCATGTCCAGTTGTTTCTGACCCCATGGACTGCAGGACTCCAGGTCCCCCTGTCCATCACCAACTCCTGGAGTTTACTCAAACTCACGTCCATGGATAATTTTAAGAGTCATAAATTCATGTTGGAAGCTTTGCTTGTTTGTGAAACTGCCTGACAGCAGGGACAGGATTTAATATGCACCTTTGTACTGCCTTATGCAAGTAATATGCTGGGACAGTTGAGTTACAAAACATAAAGCCACTGGCAACCATAAAAGATTACATCCCCAAACTGCCCCTAGCTAAAAGGTGATGCTGCTATATCCCTGGATTCTTCTTTCAGTTCTTTTAAAAACTGGCATTCTTGACTTCTTAACACTACATTTTCTGGAGAAAGAGTGAGAGAACAGTATCTTTTTAATGACCATATATTTCAAAAAAGTAAAGTGAAACATTTTGAAAGTCTACACAAACCAGTTCCTTTTCTTGACCAGATCATAAAAAGACGAATGAGTCAGTGTTCTGCCCTCAAGGAGCTTTCAAAGGCCAGGAAATAGGCAGGAATATAGGCAAATAAATATGATAATCAAAAACATGGGTATGCATAATGTAGAGAAAAAACGACTTCAAAAAAGTATCTCCATAGGAGGCGGGCATTTCAATTGGGCTTGGCTGTCTTGTTTGTCCAGCAGAAAAGGAGGAGGAGGGAGAAGAGCTCCAGGCTGAATGGTTAACTTAAACAATGATACAGAGACAGGGATGTGCACAACTCTTTGGGGCCATAATGACTACTTTATGGTCCCTTGAGCAATTTGCATAGAAATTGTTGTTGAAGTATGAGCTTATAAAGCATCTTGAAAGTCTTCATTGATGTTTATTCTGCACAGGTGTTATGGTGTTGGTCAAGGTTTTTGAGCTTTGAAAAGATGTGATTTGACTTGCAAGGTAGAAGAAGGTGTCAGGGTATGATTCCTAAAAGTTAGTGCTGACATGTGAGTAGCTTGTGCAAAATGCTAACTTTATAGTCTGCGATGAGGTATAGAAATCCATTTTTAAAAAGTGATTCCAGGGATTCCAAGGATAATGTATCCATGACAACAAAGCATATAGATAAAAGTACAATACTTTGGCATATAATTCCAAACTCTACTAACATCATGGCCATATTTTGTGACGGATCTGATCAGCTGCTTGATAACTAAACGTACAATTAAACAATGTGAAAATCTAGCAATCTCTCATTTTCAGTGTTTATTCTGATTTGTGAATATATTTCCATTAATTTGCATTTTTGTTTCCCTCCAGAGTTCTAGAAAATACATAGCCTTTATTTTCAAATTTAAATAATTATAAATCACCCTTATGATAGTAAAGTCACAAGATGATTCCAACAAATGATGTATTAGTAGGTTTTAATGATATTAATGTAATGTGAAATTGAGAAACATCTTTTTATCAGATGTTAATATTTCCCTTATTCCTATCTGACAGTTCTCACTATCATGTGTTTTTTATCCTCACAATTTGTTCTACAGACTTACTTTACATTTTCATATAGTCTTAATTCAATCTTTCTATCTTTATGATTTGAAAGCTAATTATTGAATGGAAACTTTACTATTATAGATTTTGCTCTTCAGAAAAAAATGAACAGGTATTTTCACTAACTAAAAAGACAAAGTTAAAAATTAAATAAATAAATAAATAAATATACATATACATATGGAATTCTTCACCTTCCCTGGTGGCTCAGACAGTAAAGAATCTGTCTGCAATGCAGGAGACCTGGGTTTGATCCCTGGGTTGAGAAGATTCCTCGAAGAAGGGAATGGCAACTCATTCCAGGATTCTTGCCTGGAAAATCCCATGGACAGAGGACCCTGGTGGGGTCCATGGGGTCATAAAGAATTGGACACAACTGAGTGACTAACACTTCACTTCACTTCACCTAGCAGCAAATTAAAACAAGACTTGTTTAAATTGTTTTACTAATTGCTGTATTGAAAAAGAAATAAGTCGTGTCAACCTCATTAACATTTTTATAAGTAGCATCATGTTATTCATTTCACGCAACCTGAGTGAAAGGGTTGAGAGTAACATACCTATTCATGCGATCAAGAGTAATTTTTGACAGAAGGGTGAAATATATCAAGTTCATTCTTCAGCACTTCTATCCACCCTTTCCCCATAAGTTCAACAACCTAGGACAAATCTATGACCACCAAAGCACACAGTTATCTCCAAGTCCATTACCATCTCAGAGAGGATTACACAGGAAAAGCTGATAGACTGACCAGTTAGTGAGGCACACAGAATTGCAAAGGTTTCAAAATACTGAGCCCACTTAGCAAATTTCTGTTTCTTCTGAGGCCTTGTGTAAACACAGTCTAGCACAGGTATGATAATAGCAGAAATCCCAGGTACAAACAGAAGCCTGGGGAAAGCGAGGCGGGAAAACAGGAGTATCATTTTCAAAACCTCTTTAAATCATACATAATAATGGAGATGTTGAGTTCAGATGTTTCTGTCTACAGAATCTAAGAGAATGGACTGATCTATATAAATTTCAGTGTCAAAGAGAAATTTGATGATAACCTATTTAGAACATAAGATTGTTACTTATTCACATCCATAGCCTTGTGTGATCTTAAGAGTGACTGACAGAAGTAATCTATACATATTATGTCAAATCAATAGACAAAAGGAATTCTTACTAAAGGAATTTAATTTCTCATTGAATGGAAAGGTCTGATACAACGCTATCTATGATACTACTATTCTGTATATTTTATATTTTCCCAGCATACAAACAGAGACAAACTTTAAAGAGAACCATAGCAAAGAAGCCAACATGTTCCCTTGATTTTTTCCTATGATTTTTAGAAAAATCATACTATCAATAACAAAAATGATTCACATTATAATACTTTCTTGTAATTTCCTGAAAAACTGGAAGCTTTCATATTTGATAATGGCAAAGATTTATATCAAATTAAGGAATTATAAAGCATCAATTCATATTTGTTCATAGCTGTGAACATAGAATAGAATTCCCCCTACTGAGGAACAGAATTAGTTCCAATCAATGTCAAATGTCATACTAAACATGTAATAAGATGGAGTCTGAACTAAGGACTTTACTAGCAGACTTAAAAGAAGAATATATTTAGATATGTTTGCCATTTGCAATCAATAATAGTGATAATCAGTAGATTTATGAGCACTTATAATGAACCAGCCAAAGCTACCAAGAACATCCCCAGAGCATCCTTCATCCTAGATAGAGTGTAGTCTATTTAGATATTCCCCTGGAGGTCTGCAGTGTCCAGCTTGATCAGCCTTATATGGTTGAAATTTTTAGGAATGCTCTAAAAATTTTATGTATATGAACACAGTTAATCCTCATATAATTTTAATAGGTTAAATTCTCTAAAATTTACATATCCAGACCATGTAGGAACAGTTTTATGCTTATAACTCTTTGTAAAATGTCTATACCTGTATGATTAGCAAAAATTTGAATATTTACATGTCCAACTCTGTATGTGAGACAGCAAAAGAGACACAGATGTATAGAACAGGCTTTTGGATTCTGTGGGAGAGGGAAAGGGTGGGATTATTTGGGAGAATGGCATTGAAACATATATAATATCTATATGAAACAAATCACCAGTCCAGGTTTGACGCATGATACAAGATGCTTGGGGCTAGTGCCCCTCTGGGACAACCCAGAGGGATGGTACGGGGAAGGAGAAGGGAGAGGGGTTCAGGATGCAGAACATGTGTATACTTGTGGCAGATTCATGTTGATATATGGCAAAACCAATACAATATTGTAAAGTAGTTAACTTCTAATTAAAATAACTAAATTTATATTAAAAAATAAAATAAAATGAAAAAAAATTTAATCCCTGATCTTCCCACCTCCACCAAAAATTTATCCCTGTAAAGTCTTCTCCATCTCAGACCATAGCAGCACAACCTTTTCAGAGATTCATTAGATTTTGAAGTCATTTTCAGCAACTCTTTTTCTGTCATATCCCAGATCCAAATTCACT
>SJYC01142622.1:0-21073 GCA_006408675.1 Madoqua kirkii
TTCTTTTCTTAGAAATGATACATGTAATTTGCATTTTAATAGATTTAGGAATATACAGGAGATGAAATTTTGCAATGTATCCTTCCCATGTATATTATAAATATATAGTTAACCCTAATTTAAATATTTTTAATTAAAAAAAGTTTAAAGGTATGGTGATTCCAATGCAACTAGTGTCTCAAAGAATATCTGAAAATTCAGCACCCAAGTAATCAGTGCGAGTACATTCTCAAAAATGATGTTAAATTCTCATCCACATAAAACAGACTTTATTTCAACTGTAAATAACTGTAAGTTATCCAGAACTAACTTTATAACTAAGGTATAATTGTGTTCAAGAGATTGATGTAATGTTTTAAAGTAAGGAACTTAATTTTTCTGATTTCAAAATATGAGCTTTAAAATAGTTTGAGGGCTGGAAGCATCACTAGAATAAATATATTTATTTAGGTGGAACCCAATTGCTTTTTTCCATAGGTTACATGTAAAAGTTGGAAAATCAGCACTTAAGGTTCAACTCAATGCACATCCTCCAGATGACTATTTGAAGTGTAAAATTTGGGGTTAATGAGGAGCCTTTACTTGTTCTCATAAAATCTGACAAAATCTCATAAAATCATAAGCTAGCAAATTACGTCAAAGGCACTGCTGGACAAGAACAAAGTGTGGATTAAACCACAAAGTCGGGGCAACTTTTCTCTTAGCTGGGTGTAACTACAAAGTTGTCTGTTTTTAGTTAATTATCAAATTGTCCAGAGAGGGGGCGTTTGGTTAGCTACTCCAGTTTGAAAGAAAAATAAGATAGCATTAGGAAGCAGCTGGGGAACGAAAAGGGAGTCACCCTGCAGCTGGGCAAACAGCAGGGTCAATGAATCTATTACAAACCTTGCATTTCTAGGCTTGGCTCTGTTTATATTCCCCGCCTGAAGCAAACCCACATGCCATTTGGGTCTTGGTTCCAGTTACATCTTTAAATGAGAGAGAGAAAAAAACCAATCTCTCTCTCTCTCTCTCACACACACACACACACACACACACACAGACACACACATACCCCATATGCAGTTGCTCAGCTGTCTTCTTGCTACTAGACAGAAAGGAAGAAATGAGAACACATAACTCCCATCAAAGATGGATGAAAAGGCATCTCAGACAGACCAGAGTAACTGAGAAATCTTGATTTTAAATACTTTCTGAGGAAGAGACCTGAACTCCAGACTCTTGCAGAGGCCTACTGTAAGCAGGTAACTGGCACTAACTAAACTTTAGGGCTTCCCTGATAGCTCAGTTGGTAAAGAATCTGCTTGCAATGCAGGAGACCTCGGTTCGACTCCTGGGTCGGTAAATCCCCTGGAGAAGGGACAGGCTACCCACTCCAGTATTCCTGGGCTTCCCTGTGGTTCAGCTGGTAAAGAATCCACCTGCAATGTGAGAGACCTGGGTTTGATCCCTGGGTTGGTAAGATCTCCTGGAGAAGGGAACGGCTACTCACTCCAGAATTCTGGCCTGGAGAATTCCACGGACTGTATAGTCCATGGGGTTTGCAAAGGGTCAGACACAACTGAGCGACTTTTTCACTTTCATGCTTTATGAACTAAGGATCCCAAGCAGGTAGCTAGCATGGCATTTGCTTAACTAGCCTGTGTTAGAAGGAAAAATTTTGAGTCTGACAACACTACTAGCAAGAAGAGGGTGCAAATATCATAATGTGGTTTAGCATGATAGCTAAGGATTCTCTACCCAGTTCAATGGTAATTTCCAGAAAGGTAATCTCTTTGTTCCATTTTCCCAATTTGACTTAGGGTTTCCACTGTTCTCAGAAATGTCAACAGTTACAATGAATGAATTTTAAAAGTTGGGGAGAAAAACACTAAAAGCTTCTAGAGAACTCTAATTGCAGATAATGAATGCCAGTAAAAACTTCATTATTTAAAATGTAAGCTGTTGACAGAAGTTAAATGTGTTTTGTATTTAAAATAAAATAAAAAACAGTTCTCTCTTTTTCAGAGAAGTAAAAGAAAACGTTTGAATATATGCTGCAAAGAAAATAGCAGCTTCTCCATCAGCTTAACGCAAACACAAGCCTTTGCATACCAAATAACGTTGACAGGCATATCATGTTATAACATTAAATGTACTCCAATAGCATATTTTCCCATTTGAATACTTTTCTACCAAAACCTCATGCATAATTCTCCATTGAAAATACTCCATTTATCTTCCCTGAAAGAAGAATATAGTCAAGGAGAAAGTCATACATTTCTTTGTGAGACTGTGGAATCTTGCACAAAAATTTTGGACAGAAACTTAATATTTTTTTTCCTTACTGACAGACCTATACAATGGACCTGACATTGCTCTTGTACTTAAATCAAAATAATTAAAATATCTGAAGTAAATTTCAATAATCAGTGTAAAGAAATCACGATATATTTTAAAACTGGCCATGTGTTGGAGATGAATGGATTATGGGTATAAATTCTACTTTTTGACTTCCGGCTCAGAAGTTAGAAAACGTGGTTCCCAGAATGGATCTACCAGGTGTGAGGTGTGGACAGGTATTTAACACTTCTGCTTACCATACAAGATTGTTGCAAATACCCAATTGTATGTGGCCCCTGTGTATGGGTACAATTGAAACCATACTGAGTATTTAATACATATGTATGTATGTATTTATGTATACAGTCTATACCACTAATATATATGTGTACATATATATAATATATATTTAGCTAAACAAGCATTATATAATGCCTACTACATGCCAGACATTGTTCTAAGAATTTTCCAAATAATAGCTTATTTAATCTTTCTGATGACATCACTGACTCAATGGACATGAATCTGAGCAAACTCGGGATACAGTGAAGACAGGGAAGCCTGGCCTGCTGCAGTCCATGGGGTGGCAAAGAGTTGGACATGACTTAGCGACTAAGCAACAATCCTTCTAAAAATGCTTATTAGGTACATACTTTTATTCACCCCATATTACAAATGAGAAAAGTGAGGCACAGAGAGGTTAAGCAGTTTCCTCAAGGTCACACAGCTGGTAATTGGCAGAGCAACGGTTGGTACCCTAGCAGTCTGGCTCCAGATGCAGTGTTCTGGACTGCTGTGCCACCAATCTTTGGAAAGTCGAAAGCACTGTACAAACAGAAGCCCTCTTTATCTGGGGGATATAGTTATTCTTGGTCATATTCAGAAATGGAGGGAAAAGAAGGAATAAAAGATAAGTATTTATTCATTCCACATTTGTAATGAAGACTTGGTTTCCAGGGTTCGGTTCAGTTCAGTTTAGTTCAGTCACTCAGTTGTCTCTGACTCTTTATGACCCCATGAATTGCAGCACGCCAGGCCTCCCTGTTCATCACCAACTCCTGGAGTTCACCCAAACTCACATCCATCGAGTCAGTGATGCCATCCAGCCATCTCATCCTCTGTCATCCCCCTCTCCTGCCCTCAATCTTTCGCAGCATCAAGGTCTTTTCAAATGAGTCAGCTCTTCACATGAGGTGGCAGAAGTATTGGAGTTTCAGCTTCAACATCAGCCCTTCCAATGAACACCCAGGACTGATCTCCTTTAGGATGGACTGCTTCGATCTCCTTGCAGTTCAAGGGACTCTCAAGAGTCTTCTCCAACACACAATTCTTCTGTGCTCAGCTTTCTTTATAGTCCAACTCTCACATCCATACATGACCACTGGAAAAACCATAGCCTTGACCAAATGGACCTTTGTTGGCAAAGTAATGTCTCTGGTTTTGAATATGCTATCTAGGTTGGTCATAACTTTCCTTCCAAGGAGTAAGTGTCTTTTAATTTCATGGCTGCAGTCACCATCTGCAGTGATTTTGGAGCCCAGAAAAATAAAATTAGCCACTGTTTCCTCATTTGTTTGCCATGAAGTGATGGGACCATGATCTTAGTTAGTGGATGGATAACTGAGTTGAAGGATGACTAGAGAAGTTAGCATGAATCAGATGAGAAGAGCCTTGATATCCCAACTACTTAAACAGTATAGAATTTATTCGGTAGGTGTTGGTGAATCTACAGAAATGTAAGCAGTAGGGTCAAAGCAGTACCTTAGCAGTAATCCAAGGCAGGAAAGTTTAGGGTGTGAAGTGACTTCATTTAGCATGAAGAAGAGGGAGTGGAAAGGAGAAGAGAGAATTCAGAATGGCAGGTACAGGGCTTTTTCTCTGTTCTCACTCTCAGACCTTTGCTTAAACTTGACTTGACTCCCTGCACCATGGAGTTCAAATGCTCTTACACTCTGCCTCTAACACCAGCCCAAGCAGTACCCTTGGGCTGGTGTTGGAACACAAGAGATCTGAGTTGATCACTTAACTTCTGCCTCAGAATACTTCCCTGCCTCTGCGGCCTTTCCACCAGACAACCCAACCTGACTGCCTGGAATGCCCTTCCCCAGCATCCTTTCCCGGTACCATTTTGACTCATCCTCCAAGTCAAGGTCAAAGGTCAACCTACTGCTAAGTGTTCCCTGGTTTCCCAATCAGGGTGGTCTTATTCTTCTGACCTCTGAGACCTACTTCCTGACACCACCTGAGAATCTGCTATGTGTTACAGATGTTTTTGTGCCATTCAGTATCACAGACTGGCCTGTAAATTCAATGAATCCACTAAAAGGATCTTGTATGTTAAGTCACTTTAGTTGTGTTTGACTCTTTTCGACCTTATGCACTGTAGCCCGCCAGGCTCCTCCATCCATGGGATTCTCCAGGCAAGAATACTGGAGTGGGCTGCCATTCCCTTCCAGGGGATTTTCTTGATCCAGGGGCAGAATCTGCATCTCTTAGTCTCCTGCATTGGCAGGTGGGTTCTTTACCACTAGCACCACCTAGGAAGCCCCAGTCTCTTAATACTACCTTACATACAGGAGGAATAAAATGAGGATCTGGTGAGAAACAAATGAAGGACAGCAATCCTTTTGTTTTCATCTGTCTATTCATTCAACAAAAATTATGTGACTGGCATTGTTCCCCTTCATCCCTGGTATCCAAAACAGTACCATCAGTAAATACTCAGGACTGGACTGATGGGATGGCAAATAGTTCTAACTCATTTGTGAAATACACTTAGCATTAGAATTTACAACATCTCAAAAAAAAAAAAGATGTGGTGGCTGGCGTTGGGGGGTGCTGGTGAAAGCAACATGTCAGGGACAGTATTTACCAATTCCACACATGCGTGTGCATGCTGTGACTCTCATGTCCCACTCTCTGCCGCCTCATGGACTGTAGCTACAAGGCTCCGCTGTTAATGTGATTGTTCAGGCAAGAATATTGGGGTGGGTTGCCATTTCCTACTCCAGAGAATCTTCCTGACCCAGGGATTAAACTCGCATCTCTTACATCTCCTGCATTGGCAAGCAAGTTCTTTACCATTAGTGCTACCTGGGAAGCCCAATTCCATACTCTGTCTATTGTTCTACTAAATCTATCAATCGCAGAAAGCTCTTCATAAAAACGACTTTCTTTACGTCTCCTTAAATATCAACAACCGAAGGTAAAGATCCCTTTTCTATCAATATAATCAATACATGACTGGGCTCTAACTGTAACTGAGTTTCTGCTAGTGCCAGATAAACAAAACCATCAGTGTAGGACCATCACTTTGGAAGTCCATTCTCAGGAAGATCTCGGGTTCATGGGGAAGGCAAGGCTTCCAGTCAACCCTAGGCTGAGCTGCAGGCCTGGCTCCTCCAGGGGCTCACAGAACCCTAGTTCCTCTGTCTAGGTTGTGGGCTCTGCTGAGCCAAGCTGTGTCTCTGGAGCTTAGTTTAGACAGGGGTGGTGGGCACGAACTACCTTTAAGAGAGCATCCTAACACTGCAGGCTGGGATCTTTAACACCTGCAACCTTATGCTTTCCTGCCCTGTAGCCAATCCTGGAGATAAACCTAGAGCCAGGCAGACCTGGATCTGAGTTCTTGTGCTACTGATTATCAGCTGGGCAAGTTTCTTAACTTTCTTGAGCTCCAGTTTCTCCGAGGCAAAGTGGAGATTAAGTGATGCAACGCATGGGAAGCACATACCAGGGTGGGCAGTTCTCTTTCTTGACAGTTTCTAAGGTACGGTGTAGAAGCAGGCACGCAGCCTCTGAGATGAGACTAATTGGCTTCAGTCCTGGCTCTAAGCAGAGAGCTGCAGGTCACGGCCCCTCACAAAGACAAAGCAGCTACAGAACTAAGAACAACAAAGCAGACCCGACGGAGGCGTCTCCTGCTGTTTCATATTGCAACTCGGCCTAGCCGAAATGTCTTAAAAACTCATATACCAGTGATGAGTACCCCGGAGTTGATGGCACAGACACCTGCGTGTTCATAAAACACACCACCTGAAATCACACTTAGAAAGGCTGCTGGCCTCTCTGCAATGTCCCCTCATCATGTTGCTGCTGTTGTTTAGTCTCTCAATTGCGTTGGACTCTTTGCCACCCCATGGACTGCAGCATGTCAGGCCTCTCTGTCCTTTACCATCTCCCAGAATTTGCTCAAACTCAAGTCCATTGAGGTGGTGATACTATCCAACCATCTCATCCTCTGTCATGCCCTTCTCCTCCTGCCTCAATCTTCCCCAGCATCAGGGTCCTTTCCAATAAGTTGGCCCTTTGCATCAGGTAGCCAAAGTACTGGAGCTTCAGCTTCAGCATCAGTCCAGTGAATATTCAGGGTTGATTTCCTTTATGACTGACTGGTTTGATCTCCTTGCTTTACAAGGGACTCTCAAGAGTCTTCTTTAGCACCACAGTTCGAAGGCATCAATTCTTCGGCACTCAGCCGTTTTTATCATCCAGCTTTCACATCCATACCTGACTACTAGAAAAACCATAGCTTTGATTGTGATCTTTGTAGGCAAAGCAATGTCTTTGCTTTTTAACATGCTCCCTACAAACATTTACAGTTTCTCATTGTTTTTCTTCCAGGGAGCAAGAGTCTTTTAATTTAATCATGAGTACCCCCCCACCTTTTTTTGTAAGCTGATAGTTACTATAAAATTAAGGGTAATTTACTGGAAAATTACCAGGGTTTCAGAGAGCCATGTATACTGATCTGTGTTTATTCATCTGCCAAACAGCTACTGAGTATCCATAAACTAGGCATTGTCCAAGAGATGAAAGACATAATGCCTAGCCAGTAAAGACACAAAGACAAGCCTACTCTGACTGAAGACAGATAGGAGGGAGGGAGGTTGTGGACTTCCAGGTGGGCTGAGTGGGAGTCAAGTGGAGAAGGAACTCTAGGCTTCTTTTTAATCAGCTTATATTTAAGTCCAGAGCTCCACTGGAGAAAAAGGTGGGGTGGTAGGGGCGTATATTTATATAAAGAATGGAAAGACAGGAGAAGCCCACCCTCAACATGCATGTTAGTCAATGCTTAAAATAGATCTCAGTTCCCACCCTAATGCCCTGTCTCCCACTTAAGTCCTGTGAGTGACACTTAATAGTATTTTTTATTCTCATTTGTGGCATCAGGGATGGAAAGGCTGCTGATCCTGAAGGTAGTGAGTTGACAGGAGGACTGTTAGGATGATGAACTTTTCCACCTTCTCTCCCAAGGGTGGTACAGCTCTCTATAAGTCAATGAAAGCAGAATTTACAAAGCATAATTATATTTGAAAAGTAACATTTATAGGAGAACTCACTTTGAGACCTAGTATACTGGTGGTTAAGGGCTTACATTCACAGAACAGGCCTCTTGGGCTCAATTCCCTTACTCTGTGATTTTGAACAAGCAACTTAACCTTTCAGCACCACCATTTCTTTACTGTGTTAATAGGCATAACATTATCACTGCATGCATAGGGTAGCTGGAAAGATAAGATATGTCAAGATATAAAGAGCACAGAAAAAAAAGCTTGACATATAATAAATGCATGGTGTCAGCCATTGATATTTGAAAAAGAATTACCATAAAATGTTTCATTGTAATAAATAGGTAATGATATCTCCATGACTGAAAAGATTTTCACTTCCAACTAGTAAAGAGAAGGAAACAAGTGATAATTCCATTTATGTATACAGTAAGAATTTAAGCAAAGCTCTTTAGAAATGAGCAAAGAGCTCAAGATGAACAATTAAATAGCATGCTCAAGATGAACAATTAAATAGTCCTGTCTTTATAGGTAGTTTATCAAAGAAAACGAGAAGTATGTTGTGGCTCCACTGAAATGAAATCAGTGTAACAGTCTAAATTTATCATCAAATTATATTTATAATCCAAACAAATGCTTTGGACAGAAGGTATTGTCTGGGACTCTGGACCCTACTGGGTGGGAACTGCCAACCAACTAAATGCCAGGGCAACAGAGATACAAGAAAAAACAAAACAAATGGAAAAATAGAGAACATATATGCAAAGGGAAGAAGTAAGGTATAGAAAGTTACAAAAATAATTCTGTTCATTCAGCGTGGTGTACAAGATTTTGTTTCAGGAGTGGCATTTTAATGGAAAGAGCTTAGGTCTATAAAATAGACGTGGATTTTGGTCCTAGCTTTAGCTGCAAAATACTTTTGCAACCTTAATCTTTCTGACCCTCAGTATGACCTTCAGCTAGTAGAGATGACAATATGAGGCCTCCGGACAGGATCAAAATTAAGGGGCCAATCAAATTAAACTATGAACCTCAAATACTTTGAGAAGTGTGAAATGAGAGAAGTACAAACTAAAGGCTTATCACAGAAAGAAAACTGATTATTGAACTAGGCTTCTTTCTGTGAGAATTTGAATGTACGCCCCCCACCCCCCCAAAGGAGACTATTTGACAATGCTCAGAGGAAGTAACGTAGGATGGCATCTAATAGTCTATGAAAAAGAGCATCCAGACTGTTATTCATGTTTTACTTTCTGTTGAAGATTTACTGTTCCCTTTCCATCTTCTACAAGAGCCTTTCAAGAGCCACTGTTAGTGGAAGGAACTTTCATATGCTAATATCCAAGGGTACTACCCTTGGTCTGATGTGTCCTGACTGTGACCTTGCGGCTGCTGCTGCTAAGTCGCTTCAGTTGTGTCCGACTCTGCTGCTCCTGCTAAGTCACTTCAGTTGTGTCCGACTCTGTGTGACCCCATAGATAGGCTCCCCTGTCCCTGGGATTCTCCAGGCAAGAACACTGGAGTGGGTTGCCATTTCCTTCTCCAATGCATGAAAGTGAAAAGTGAAAGTGAAGTCGCTCAGTCGTGTCCGACTCTTAGCGACCCCATGGACTGCAGCCCACCAGGCTCCTCTGTCCATAGGATTTTCCAGGCAAGAGTACTGGAGTGGGGTGCCATTGCCTTCTCCTGTGTCCGACTCTATGCGACCCCATAGACGGCAGCCCACCAGGCTCCCCTGTCCTTGAGATTCTCCAGGCAAGAACACTGGAGTGGGTTGCCAAGGCTCTTTCTAACCCTGCTGGCCCACAGCGTTCTCACCTATAAATGATGTCCTTGGATCGCTCAGGCCTTTTCCAGCTCTAAAATTCTATGAGTTCATGATTTCACTTATTTATCTTACAACAACTAAACAACACCATTAGAACTTATTATTTGGGGAAATACATATACCTCAAATATACTTCTCAATTGCAAAGAGGCTGCCATAGGTAGATGGCAAATAAATTTTAATCAAAAGGAGAAACCAGTATAACAACAAATTATACTAATTATCTCTTGCTTCTGTTGACTGAGGCAGCAAAACAGTGCACCATGATATGCCAAGGATGTAAGATTCCTCCTAGAACTCTCCATGGGCTCTGAGGTCATAAATCATCTGCTTTGCTGCACAGAAAATATCTAGAAATGAACAATGCCTGTACAGTCTAATGTACTATTATACTGATGAATCTTAAACCGGGGTATCCATTACTCTAGTAACTTTAATTAGCTCGCAAACTGATTAGTGATCAATCATCAAGTGCTCATTAAAGAGAAAAACCCAGAAACTATCTGGTAGGTACAGGGTCGATACACAGATTTGCTATGTGCTTTTATCTTTGACTGTTATAATTTAGTTAAAGCAGGGTGTTAGTCTTCTTTTTCAAAGTGCTAATTAACAATATTTTTTACATGGCAATAGAAATTACAATTAGCTTCACCAGACTTTGTTACTTTAGTAAAAATATTTATGAAAAAGAGTCACTTATCCTAAAGAGGATAGCTTGTTTTCTGCCTTCTTAGCAAGAAAATGTTTCTGTTTGTAAGAAGAGCAACCTGTATTTATTAATCTTAACCTGGACTACTTCTATTTCCAGGAGTCACTAGAGGCAGCTTCTAATTCAAGTCTTTGAGTCATAGGCAAGGGTTATTAGCTTTGTATAGCTCAAATGAGCCCTTGAAGGACACTTACATTCAGCAAAAATTTCTTGAGTCCCATACGATGTACCACAAACAAGCACTGTTCTATGTGATTTCTTCACATTCTATTATTAGAAATCCAATCATATTTTACTCTCTATTGATTTATACTAGGTTCAAAAGGATAATTCTTCATGAGGGCAATGAAAAATTGGTATAAGATCTGCCCACTTCACAATGATCAGAGACTGTAACATGAAATACATGTGATTTTATCCAGGAACTTCTAATTTTGCAGCATATTTTCCTGTCTCACTTTCAAGCACTTCATTTGTAGTAGGGTAAAGAGAGAGTGGTTAAGGACAGAAGATCTGAAGAAAGTTCGGATTAATACTCCTTTTATTCTGACATCAATGGTTTGCTAATACTTAGGTGTAATATTTCAGTGGATGGAGTTCACTGCATAGGCAACGTGGTTTCATGCATCTGTGCTTTTCCTTACATGTAAATTGCTTTTTGTTTGTTTTTTGTTGGGGATGTTCTTTGTGTTTTGACTACACTGCATGGCATGTGGGGATCTTCGTTCCCTGACTAGGGATCAAACCTGAGCCCCTTTCAATGGAAGCATGGAGTCTTAACCGCTGGACCAGCAAGGAAGTCCCGCAAATTGCTTTTCTGGAAGGCCCTTCCCACCCCTCCTTTTGTCACTAAAATTAGGTGTCATCTTCTCCAGGAAGCCCTTGGAGTGTCTCTGTGCTTACACAAAGCTGTGGAGACCTATATCTAGCCCAGCACCCAATACCATATATGGAAATATTTCCCTAGTCTAGCTCATTGATGACAGGGCTGTTTGTCATCAATATGCTTCTGGGACCTATAAATCTGTTGAACAGCCCCTCTCAGCCACTCAGTGTGTATCACCTGGATATAATAGAGATGATCCTTTAACAATGTTAGAGCTGAGGCGACTATGCTTTTAGTACTTTCCATTCTACTGACTTAAAGAGACAAGGAACAGATTCTAAGATTTGGGATCAATACTGAATATTGTATTCCATAAACTCTAGAACTTAGAAATCACAAACCCACTCCACACAAAGGCTGGGTAGCCACCCTCCAAAGGAGGAGAGTACTGTCTTAAAAGATAAACCATTCCATTTTTCAACAGCTCTGATGGTTAAATTCAGGAATCAGACTGCCTGGCTTCAGATCCTTGTTTTGTCTTGTATCATGTTCCATAGTTCTCACACTGGTTATTGGGAATAAGAATCATGCCTCTAAGATTGTTGTGGAGATAAAATGAATTAACACATGCCAAACACTCGGAGGTGACACCGCACAGTGAGTGTTAAATGGCTGCTACAGAGATTATTAAAAATACCCCCCTTCTATCATATCTTTGAAGCCACAATAGCCTCAGCCAGTGCTTAGCATCAGTGCTCACCTGTTTACCCTCACACACCTGAAGGCTGAGAGCAGAGAGATGGTCTTTGTTCTATGGATCAAAGAAACTGAGCTGCAAAGAGACTTAATCCTTGCCCAACAAGTCAACAGAGAAAGTCACTGATAGAGAAAGTCATTCAGAAAGTCCTTGCTTCATAAAGGGTTTTCATACGAAGTCTTCAGAGGCCCTGAAATACAAGTTTAAGCTACAGAAAAAAATAATACCCTTGAACTAGCACTTGGAATACATATTAACTAGGGCCATAGTGAGCACAGTGGCAGCAGGGAGTGACAAAGGGAGGGTTTCAAACAGTTGGCAATGTTGAGGGGGAAAGTACATGTATAATGAAAGGCTAACACATTTCCTAGAATTTCAAAGTCACCTGCAATTTTAAATAATTAATTCTTTTCAGGGAAATGCTTCACATGTCTTCAACATTATACGTGTGTATTAGACATTTAAGTCATAAACTTTAGTATATGAAATATTTAAGCTGAGGACACAAGACACTTGGAATTTTAAAATCATAAAAACCTTGAAACCTCTGGAATTGTGGCATCCACTAAAATGGAAAGAATGATTTAGAGTCCTTTTCTTTTAATGAAAAATGGTTTAGAATTTGACACATAAATCTGCTTCTCAAATCTAATACTTCTCACTCCATTTATTAAAAAGAAGAGAGAAAAAGAGAAGAAAGGTGAGAGACCTTTGTTAATCTATGTAAGAAAGCTTTTTGGGTTTTCAAATTGCTTTTGACCAGATGTCTAACTGTTATTGGTGCCTATGTTCTTTATAGGGCTTCCCTCATAGCTCCCTGGATAAAGAATCTGCCTGTAATGCAGGAGACCTGGTTTCGATCCCTGGGTCAGGAAGATTCCCTGGAGAAGGAAATGCAACCCACTCCAGTATTCTTGCCTGGAGAATCCCATGGACAGAGGAGCCTGGCGGGCTCCAGTCCACGGGGTTGCAAGAGTCAGACATGACTGAGAGACTTCACTACTACTCCTGTGCTCTTTATAAACTCATTTGGTATGCTCCTGTCCCTGGTGGCTCAGAGGTTAAAGCGTCTGCCTCCAAGGCGGGAGACCTGGGTTCGATCCCTGGGTTGGGAAGATCACCTGGAGAATGAAATGGCAATCCACTCCAGTATTCTTGCCTGGAGAATCCCATGGATGGAGAAGCCTAGTAAGTTACAGTCCATGGGGTTGCAAAGAGTCGGACACGACTGAGTGACTTCTCACCTCACCTCTGACATCTTCCAACTTCTTATGTTTGCCCTTCCTCTCTACATATGGCTCCAGAAGGAAATTCTATGAATATGCCGTGTGTTTGTCCTAATTGTATGCGTTGGCTCACATCACTCTTTTTGCCTTAAAAACCTTCCCCAGCTTTTCTCCATCTCTCCTTCTACTAGAATCCTGTCCATTTCCAGACCCTCTCCTCTCTGAGTTTTTTTTAATCCTTGGTGTAGACCTTTCTCTTTGGATCTCCAAAGCCCTCTGCCTGAACCTTTTTGTTGGTATTTAATGGTCTGCCTTAAGTTACAATCACCGTTAAGACCGGAGTACAGTGTGGGGGCTGAGCCTTTTGACTCAGCTTGGTTTGAGACTTCTTAGCTGTGTGACCTTGGACAAAGTATACTTAACCTTTCTGTGCCTCACTACGCCATAGGATTTAAGGGGCTGATTATATAAAGTGCTCAAAATATTACCTGACATAGGTTAGCTGTTACTATTTAGTCATCGCGTAGCTTAAATTTGCCAGACTTCAAGCCTCTTGGACTGGTAAAGCTCCCACCACAGCAGCACATAGTAGGACCCAGTTGCTAATTTGAATTAGAATAAAACCTGGGTTATAGTTCCAACCTGGGGCTCAAATTACTTAATTTGACTCTCTGTGACGGTCTCCCTAAATGGGGTTAATCTGATTATTTCTAACGGCCCATTCAGTGCTAAAATTCTATCAGATAATCACGTGGGTTAAGATACACTGAAATGGCTCACTCAGTTCAACAGACTGAGATCTTCGCTCCCTTCACATGGCTTTTACATGTCTACTGGCCAACATTTCTAGTCTATTTTGAGACAATAAATCTAAGGAAAATACCTATGATTTACTCTACATGCAAGTATCATATATTTTGTTTTGATGAAAATGATAAATAAAGCTAAGTACCTTAATTACTCCCCAAAATAAACATTCTGATTAAGATGTCTGTTATGAAAGCATTCTAATCATTTAAAAGTCATGCTACTATATTTCAGAATGTAATAGTTGGGATAAAGTACTCTTTGACAAAGATTCTTGATAAGAAACATTCTTTAGGGATGTTTTGTTTTTACTAAACTATACTTTCTAACACTTTTGTTTTCATTTCTAAGCTGAATAACTGTTTCTGGTTCATACTGCTCACTTTTTAAAAAAGACAGTTTTATTTGTAGTTCATGACAACTAACCATAACTAATCTCAAATCTCAGAGAGAAAATAATTCCAAGCAGAAGTAGCTAGCATTTCACCCCAGTAATTAGCAGGGTATCTTAAAATATATTTACATATAAAGTTCTTATCAAACAGATGTCCGGGGTGAGGGGAGGGCAGGGATAAATTAGGAGT
This sequence comes from Madoqua kirkii, assembly GCA_006408675.1. Classification (NCBI taxonomy): domain Eukaryota; kingdom Metazoa; phylum Chordata; class Mammalia; order Artiodactyla; family Bovidae; genus Madoqua; species Madoqua kirkii. The sequence goes on from SJYC01142622.1 coordinate 14,351, forward strand.
TTCGATGAACATATATACATTACTATATATAAAACAGATAACCAACAGGGATCCTGCTGTACAGCACAGGGAACTATATTCAGTATCTTATAATAATCTATAATGGAAGACTGTAAAAGAAGAAGTATATAAATATATATATATCTATATCTGAATCTCTTTGTTGTATACCTGAAACTAACACATAAATCAACAATATTTCATTAACGTTTTTTTTTTAAATAAAAAAAGACAAGTATCCTTAGAGAGTCTTCCAACGGAGGCTTTACTAAGTGCAATTGAGTTGCCAGGAAAATGAATACAAGTTCAACTCCTGAACCTGGTCTCTAAAGCCCGTCTGTGTCAAGGCCAAGATTAGAATTCGGAAGTTGGCAGGGAGTCATGTGATCCCAACACCTCTCTTTCTTTCCATCTAAGTGTCTAGTAATAAAGCCAGGGGAAAGATATATGGAAACACTTTGTCAGCCCAATATCTTGAAATAGACTGCTTCTAAAAAAATTTTTTCCAGGTGGCATCACGGAGACTGTGGTATTCCAAGAGATTCTCATTTGGGGGAACCTTGTACATGTCCTTTACACTCTATTTTTTTTTTTTTTTTTGTTCTGTGTTTTGTGCTGAGACCCAGACCTCTTTGTAGTCCCTCTCAAAGGAATGAATTTTCATTTTCACTACAGAAATATATATTTCAAATACTTTAAATGCCCTTGAGCTAAAATAAATACTTAGTCCCCCCCAAAAAACCCCTCTTTGAGGCACAGAGAAAAATCTTCCCAAGAATCTCTTTCGAAATGACTTTTCAACCTTGCCTGGGGCACATTTCTTCACTCTAGAAGAATGCATTAACTCCTGCCTGGTTCTTGGGTGGCTCAGGGAGCCAGCAGTTTTTTGGCGGAGTTTTCAAGGAAGAGCTTGAAATAATAAACACTGTCTTCCTTCGAATCTCCTCTAAAAAATAATTAGTTTCTTCTTTTAACATTTTAAGGTGGTTCAAAGACCTGATGCGAAGAGCTGACTCACTGGAAAAGACCCTGATGCTAGGAAAGATTAAAGGGAAGGAGAAGGGGATCAGAGGATAAGATGGTTAGACATCATCACCAACTCAATGGAGAGGAATCTGAGCAAACCCTGGGAGCTGGTTATGGACAGGGAAGCCTGGCATGCTGCAGTCCATGGGTCGCAACGATGAGACATGACTGAGCGCCTGAACAACAAAGATGTGTAAAAGCCAGCAAGGGCATCTGTGTGCATTCTGGGACCTTGTTTTCCAAATAACTCTAGTACAAGAGGTTCAGCATACTTGTGTTTGTACTGGGACACCTTCTATTCTCTATTTATATTTGTCAGGCAAATGAGAGTTAGGGCTCCAAAGAAGAAAACAAAGGGGTGTGGACTATCCAGTAATGGATACTTTGCACCAATCACTGTGTGTGAACACACAGCTAAACAGGTAGTGTTGACACATACAATACTGAAGCTATGTTCAGATGGTAAAGAATCTGTCTGCAATGCAGGAAACTCACGTTCAATCCTTGGGTTGGAACGATTGCCTGGGAGAGGGTATGGCGACCCATTTCAGTATTCTTGCCTGGAAGATTCCATGACAGAGGAGCCTGGCAGGTCACAGTCCATAGAGTCTCAAAGAGTCAGACACTAACACTTATCAAGTTTTTAAGGGCTTCCCAAGTGGCTCAGTGATAAAGAATTCACCTACCAATGCAGCTGACATAAAAGAGACATGCCTTCAATCCCTGGGTTGGAAAGATCCCCTGGAGAAGGAAAGAGCAACTCACTCCAGTATTCTTGCCTGGAAAAACACATGGACAGAGAAGCCTGGCAAGCTATAGTCCACAGGGCCTCAAAGAGTCAGACACAACTGAGCACATACACAAATCAAGTTTTTATAAGTGGCAATTAGAGTGTACAGTGTAAGAGTTCCAGCTCTGTGTTTTACCTATGAGATCAGGTTCCACCCTTTCTCTCTCCACCTTCCCTGCACATCCTTCCCTAAGGCAGCTGTCCAGTGGGGAATTAACAGACCTTGGGGACAGAACTGGGCTGAGATTTTGGAGCATTCATTTACTATGTGAACCTGAGCTAATTACTGGGAGCCCTGGTTCCCATTAGTAACCTTGGGATCCCAAATATCTGCCTCACTGGGCTGCTGTGAGAAATGAATGGGATCCTGCATGTGCTTTATAGTAAGAGTTGGATAAATCTTCATTTTCTCAGTTCTTTCCTCTTAATTTAATGGAACTTGAGGATGGCTCTTGAGCCATCTCTTGACTCTGGCTATGTGTGTCACTGATGTCTGGAGAGTGTGAGCATCAATTCAAGAAAAATTAGAGATACCAAGGGAACATTTAATGCAAAAATGGGCTCAATAAAGGATAGAAACAGTATGGACCTAACAGAAGCAGAAGATATTAAAAAGAAGTCGCAAGAATACACAGAAGAACTGTACAGAAAAAGAGCTTCATGACCAAGATAATTACGATCGTATGATCACTCACCTGCCTTAGAAAGCATCACTACGAACAAAGCTAGTGGAGGTGACAGAATTCCAGTGGAGCTGTTTCAAATCCTGGAAGATGATGCTATGAAAGTGCTGCACTTGATATGCCAACAAATTTGGAAAACTCAGCAGTGGCCACAGGACTGGAAAAGGTCAGTTTTCACTCCAATCCCAAAGAATGCTCAAACTACCGCCCAATTGCACTCATCTCACATGCTAGTAAGTGAAAGTGAATTTGCTCAGTCGTGTCTGACTCACTGCAACCCTGTGGACTGTAGCCCACCAGGTTCCTCCATCCATGGGATTCTCCATTCAAGAATACTGGAGTGGGTTGCCATTTCCTTCTCCAGGGGATCTTCCCAACCCAGGGAATGAACCCAGGTCTCCTGCATTGCAGGCAGATGCTTTAACCTCTGAGCCAAATCCTCCAAGCCAGGCTTCAGCAATACGTGAACTGTGAACTTCCAGATGTTCAAGCTGGTTTTAGAAAAGGCAGAAAACCAGAGATCAAATTGCCAACATCCACTGGATCATAGAAAAAGCAAGAGAGTTCCAGAAAAACATCTACTTCTGCTTTACTGACTATGCAAAAGCCTTTGACTGTGTGGATCACAATAAACTGTGGAAAATTCTGAAAGAGATTGGCATACCAGACCACCTGAGCTGCTTCTTGAGAAATCTATATACAGGTCAGGAAGCAATAATTAGAACTGGACACGGAACAACAGATTGGTTCCAAATAGGAAAAGGAGTATATCAAGGCTGTATATTGTCACCCTGCTTATTTAACTTCTATGCAGAGTACATCATGAGAAACGCTAGGCTGGAAGAACACAAGCTGGAATCAAGATTGCCCGGAGAAATATCAATAACCTCAGATATGCAGATGACACCACCCTTATGGCAGAAAGTGAAGAGGAACTAAAAAGCCTCTTGATGAAAGTAAAAGAGGAGAGTGAAAAAGTCGGCTTAAATCTCAACACTCAGAAAACGAAGATCATGGCATCTGGTCCCATCACTTCATGGGAAATAGATGGGGAAACAGTGGAAACAGTGTTAGACTTTATTTTTGGGGGCTCCAAAATCACTGCAGATGGTGATTGCAGCCATGAAATTAAAAGACACTTACTCCTTGGAAGAAAAGTTATGAGCAACCTAGACAGCATATTCAAAAGCAGAGATATTACTTTGCCAACTAAAGTCCATCTGGTCAAGGCTATAGTTTTTCCAGTAGTCATGTATGAATATGAGAGTTGGATTGTGAAGAAAGCTGAGTGCCGAAGAATTGATGTTTTTGAACTGTGTTGTTGGAGAAGACTCTTGAGAGTCCCTTGGACTGCAAGGAGATCCAACCAGTCCATTCTGAAGGAGATCAATCCTGGGTGTTCATTGGAAGGACTGATGCTGCAGCTGAAACTCCAGTACTTTGGCCACCTCATGTGAAGAGCTGACTCACTGGAAAAGACCCTGATGCTGGGAGGGATTGGGGGCAGGAGGAGAAGGGGATGACAGAGGATGAGATGGCTAGATGGCATCACAGACTCGATGGACGTGAGTTTGAGTGAACTCCGGGAGTTGGTGATGGACAGGGAGGCCTGGCGTGCTGCGATTCATGGGGTCACAAAGAGTCGGACATGACTGAGCGACTGAACTGAACAATTTCTTATGGATTTATCATGTTAATCTCTATTAGAATTTGCTTACTGAAGATGGTAAGTTCCTTGTTTTTTTTTTTTAAACACCAAGTATAATGCTGCAAAACCTAGGCAAAATAAATAACACAGGACAAATGACTGTTTTTCTCATAAAATATACTATAACCTTTTGAGATTTTGGTATGAGGGGATACGTATAGTCACCATTTTTGGTGATTTGTTGCAGGCAAATTTTGTTTTGAATATTCCTTCTAAGCTTTTGTGTCACCTTTTTTCTACTTTTGCCTCTTCACTTCTCCATTAACCCAGTCATCGTTCTGTTCATATTTCCTACTGATTTGGCTTTCTTATAGGAAGTTACCTTCCTTTTTCTTTATGTACAAAATATATACGACTTATGAAGAAAAACTGTATGTATGTTTGTGTATATATATAGTGTTGTTTAGTCACTAAGTTGTGTCCTACTCTTTTGTAATCCCCATGTAGCATGCCAGGCTCCTCGGTCCATGGGATTTCCCAGACAAGAATATTGAGTGGGCTGCCATTTCCCTCTCCAAGGAATCTTCCCAACCCAGGGATCAAACCCATGTCTCCTGTATCAGCAGGCGTTTTCTCTACCACTGAGTCACCAGGAAAGACCATGTGTAAATACACAGCTATACCATCTGTAATTACTGTTAAACATCACCATTGCTCTGCACCTTTACTCAGAGGCAGACAAGAAGCTGTTGCCATCCCCGCGTCACCAATGAGGACGATGATAATGATGCTAGGATGACACTAACTACGTACCTTCATTAGGCATTTACCACACAGTTCTCGATGCTTCATCTGTATTAACGCAGCTTTATTTTTTCTCCTAGCAGTTACACATGCCATACTATACATTTGTTTATTCTCTGCTTCTCCTTCCTAGAATATAAATGCCTTGTGAGGAAGAAACATGGTCTGTTTTTATTTACATCCATATCACCAGAGGATGAGATGGTTAGATAGCATCACTGACTCATCGGACATGAATTTGAGCAAACTCCAGAAGACAGTGAAGGAGAGGGGAGCCTGGCATGTTCCAGTCCATGGGATTGCAGGCACAACTTAGTGACTGAACAACAACATATCTTCAGTATATCTACAATTAGCTGGCTCGGTAGGAGGCATTAAAAAACGGTGGAATAAATAAACTAGCGTTCCTAATAGTGTGAGTAAGCCGCATCCAATCCAATGAGGGCCTGAACAGACTGAATAAGAGAGAATTCGCCCTCTGCCTGTCTTCAAGGTAAGACATGATCTGCTCCTGCTTTGGATTTGAACTTGGGCTGGAACTTAACACCATCAGCTCTCCTGGTCTCAGCCCTTTGGACTTGAACTGGAACTATATCCTGGCTCTCCAGCTTGCTGCCTGCTGATTTTGGGACTTCTTGCCTCCACACTGCATGAATCAATTCCTTATATAAAATCAATTCCTCTCTCAAATAAATATATATAATCTATTGGTTCTGTTTCTTCTAGACTAATACAGATGTTCAGATCGGTTAACCAAGCTGAGATTCAAGAACAAGTTCACTGCCAGTCCAGTCTGTTTTGTTGCCTTAAAGCAGAGCACTGTCCTTGCTTTCTTAACCCCACTTGAGTTCTCTTTCACATGTTAAGCCCAAAAGTAAGTGAGCTGGTGAATTAGAAAGGGAATCTGAGGATACTGATTTACTCATTTTTTTTAGCTGAATGAGTCCCATCTGTTAGACCTTTTTTTTTAAATTTTAATTTTTTAGTCTATTTGTTGTTTTTGTTTTTTTTCTTTTTCTTTCTGTTTGATCACAAATTAACATGTCTAAGAAGTACAGGTTGTTATTGAGGCACATGTTCAATTTTTCACTTAAGTTTTTATTAAAGCAACATTAATGCCTGTGCTGTGCTAAGACCTTCAGTCACGTCCAACTCTTTGTGACTTTATGGACTGTAGCCTGCCAGGCTCCTCTGTTCATGGGGATTCCCCAGGTAAGAAAACCAGAGCGGGTTTGCCATGGCCTTCTCTGGGGAATCTTATAGACCTCGCGATCATCTCCTGCATTGGCAGGCATGTTCTTTATGACTAGTGTCATTGACTTTAAAAAATATAAAGGTGATAAATGACTTAAGTGCTTTGTGTTATTCAGTTCAGTCGCTCAGTCCTGTCTGACTCTTTGCAACCCCATGAATTGCAGCACACCAGGCCTCCCTGTTCATCACAAACTCCCAGAGTTCACTCAAACTCACATCCATCGAGTCAGTGATGCCATCCAGCCGTCTCATCCTCTGTTGTCCTCTTTTCCTCCTGTCCCCAACCCCTCCCAGCATCAGAGTCTTTTCCAATGAGTCAACTCTTTGCACAAGGTGGCCAAAGTACTGGAGCTTCCGCTTTAGCATCAGTCCTTCCAATGAACACCCAGGACTGATCCTCTTCAGAATGGACTGGTTGGATCTCCTTGCAGTCCAAGGGACTCTCAAGAGTCTTCTCCAGCACCACAGTTCAAAAGCATCAATTCTTCGGTGCTCAGCTTTCTTCACAGTCCAACTCT
>SJYC01142623.1:0-17317 GCA_006408675.1 Madoqua kirkii
TGAACACCCAGGACTGATCCTCTTCAGAATGGACTGGTTGGATCTCCTTGCAGTCCAAGGGACTCTCAAGAGTCTTCTCCAGCACCACAGTTCAAAAGCATCAATTCTTCGGTGCTCAGCTTTCTTCACAGTCCAACTCTCACATCTATCCATGACCACTGGAAAAACCATAGCCTTGACTAGACAGACTTTTGTTGGCAAAGTAATGTCTCTGCTTTTGAATATGGTGTCTGGGTTGGTCATAACTTTTGTTCCAAGGAGTAAGTGTCTTTTAATTTCATGGCTGCAATCACCATCTGCAGTGATTTTGGAGCCCCCAAAAATAAAGTCACCCACTGTTTCCACTGTTTCCCCATCTATTTCCCATGAAGTGATGGGACCAGATGCCATGATCTTTGTTTTCTGAATGTTGAGCTTTAAGCCAACTTTTTCAGTCTACTTTTTCACTTTCATCAAGAGGTTTTTGTGTGGTTGGACAGCCATTAACATTTAAAGATGTTAAGAATGGCTTCCTCAAACTATGGCAACAGAGACAAAATGACACACCTGCAGAGGCTCTGGCACCAGAGCTGAACTTGAGCTCCCAATCTACTATTTATTGTGCAACCTGGCAAGCCTCTCTGAGCCTTAGTTTCCTCATCTGCGAAAAGGAGATGATGACAGTAACTGCATCATAGAGACCATACGAGGATTACCTAAAATAATGCAAGTGGTGTGCTTAGCACAACAACTAACCATATAAAATAAGCATATAGTAAATGTTAGCTACTTTGAAAGGCATGACTAGTTACCTAAAAATATCTCCTGTTCTCTCTCAAATTGACAAAATCCCTAACTTTTAACTGGCTGCCAACGAGTCAGCCTATAATGCCGAGACTTCCCTGCAGCCTGGTAAAACTGTGTTTGTAAAGTTTCCTCACTGATCAGTGCAAAGAAATAGAGGAAAACAATAGAATGGGAAAGATTGCAGACCTCTTCAAAAAAAATTCGAGATTCCAAGGGATCTTTTCATGCAAAGATGGGCTCAATAAAAGGCAGAAATGGTAAGGACCTAACAGAAGCAGAAGATATTAAGAAGAGGTGGCAAGAATATACAGAACTATACAAAAGAGAACTTCATGACCCAGATATGCACGATGGTGTGATCACTCAACTAGAGCCAGACATCCTGCAATGCAATGTCAAGTGGGGCTTAGAAAGCATCACTATGAATAAAGCTAGTGAAGGTGATGGAATTCCAGGTGAGCTATTTCAAATCCTAAAGAATGATTCTGTGAAAGTGCTAGACTCAATATGCCAGCAAATTTGGAAAACTCAGCAGTGGCCACAGGACTGGAAAAGGTCAGTTTTGACTCCAATGCTAAAGAAAGGCAATGCCAAAGAATGCTCAAACTACCACACAAGTGCACTCATCTCACACACTAGCAAAGTAATGCTCAAAATTCTCCAAGTCAGGCTTCAACAGTGCGTGAACCATGAACTTCCAGATGTTCAATCTGGATTTAGAAAAGGTAGAAGAACCAGAGATCAAATTGCCAGCATCTGTTGGATCATCAAAAAAGTAAGAGAGTTTCAGAGAAACATCTACTTCTGCTTTATTGATTACACCAAAGCCTTGGACTGTGTGGATCACAACAAACTGTGGAAAATTCTTCAAGAGATGGGAATACCAGACCACCTGACCTGCCTCCTGAGAAATCTGTATGCTGGTCAAGAAGCAGCAGTTAGAGCTGGACATGGAACAGCCTGGTTCCAAATCGGGAAAGGAGTACATTAAGGCTGTATATTGTAACCTTGCTTACTTAACTTATATGCAGAGTACATCATGCAAAATGCCAGGCTGGATGAAGCACAAGCTGGAATCAAGACTGCTGGGAGAAATAACAATAATCTCAGATATGCAGATGACACCACCCTTATGGCAGAAAGTGAAGAAGAACTAAAGACCCTCTTGATGAAAGTGAAAGAGAAGAGTCAAAAGGTTGGCTTAAAGCTCAACATTCAGAAAATGAAGATCATGGCATCTGGTCCCATCACTTCATGGGAAATAGATGGGGAAACAGTGAATGACTTTATTTTGGGGGGCTCCAAAATCACTGCAGATGGTGACTGCAGCCATGAAATTAAAAGACGCTTACTCCGTAGATGGAAAGTTATGACTAGCCTAGACAGCATATTAAAAAGCAGAGACATTACTTTGCCAACAAAGGTCCATCTAGTCAAGGCTATGGTTTTCCAGTAGGCACATATGGATGTGAGAGTTGGACTATAAAGAAAGCTGAGTGCCAAAGAATTGATGCTTTTGAATCGTAGTGTTGGAGAAGACTCTTGAGAGTCCCTTGGACTGCAAGGAGATCCAACCAGTCCATCCTAAAGGAAATCAGTCCTGAATATTCATTGGAAGGACTGATGCTAAAGCTGAAACTCCAATACTTTGGCCACGTGATGCGAAGAGCTGACTTATTTGAAAAGACCCTGATGCTGGGAAAGACTGAAAGGAGGAGAAGGGGATGACAGAGGATGAGATGGTTGGATGGCATCACCGACTCTGTGGATATGAGTTTGAGTAAACTGCGGGAGTTGGTGATGGACAGGGAGGCCTGGCGTGCTGCAGTCCAGGGGGTCGCAAAGAGTCAGACACGACTGAGCGACTGAACTGAAACAGAAACTGAAAGTTCTGGCCAATGAGATGTAGGTGAAAGTGTGCTATGGAACCTCAGTAAGTCTTTGTAAGAGACAGAGGGCCTTCTTTCTGCCCTTCTTTCCCTTCTCCTTTCTATTGGAGTCTTCTTTCTCCATTTCAGAAATGCAGATGTAACAGCTGGAGCTTTAGCAACTACCTTGAAATATAAGGACAAAGATACAGGTAGGTTTCTCTTAACAGTGTATTAGGAGGAACTTGATTCTTCTATGGCTATATGTAACCTACATACCAGTTCTGGGCTGCCAATCTCTGAACTTCTATGTGACAGAGATAATAAATGTCTATCTTGTTTATATCATTATTCACTGGCATGATAGAGTACCTGTTAAAGGTCCAACTAATTCTAACTACTGTGGCTGGCTCAAAACCAGTTTGAGGCCCCATTTCTATAAACAAAGGCAAGGTTGAGGCAAAATTATAGAAAAGAGGATGCATGTCTTCACAGCCTTTCCTGTCCTTCCAGACAGCACTTGGATGCCACCATCTTCTCTTTCCTACTCAGAGGTCCAGGTCTTCATGCCAGATGGATATAATCTGTTCTCAAAGGATCTGATAAAACCCATTCAATTAAAATGTAAAATGATCTTATGGTTTTTTTTTCTATTTGTCTTGGGCATTCATATCTTATTTAAGACAAAGGTTTCTGACAGAATTATTAACAGACCTATGTGAGAATTACTTTTGGGCAGGGAAGCCCACACATAAGGTTACTACCCACCACTAAGGCTGACTGTGTTGTAATATAAAGCAGCCCACTAGTTTAAGGCAGCTAATGCACCTCAAAAAAGGAGTTCACCTTCAACTCCTAAGGAGTATCAAGGGTTAAGAGAAAGGGAGGAGGGAATTTGTTTGAAAGGCAAGTAATAGCATTCTCAATCTCCTGAGGCTACATATTTTATACAAATTACTTAAACAATCATTATTACATCATCAGTTGTACAAGATGGCTATGTGTGGCTTCGCTGGTGGCTCAGTGGTAAAAGATCTGCCTGCCAGTGCAGGAGACACAGGTTCAATCCCTGGTCCAGGAAGATCGCACTTATCAAGGAGCAACTAAGCCTGTGCGTCACAACTATGGAGCCTGTGCTGTAGAGCCCAAGAGCCACAACTACTGAAGCCTGAGGGCCCTGAAGTCCATGCTCTGCAACAAGGGAAGTCACTGCAATGGGAAGTCTTAATGCTGCAACTAGAGAGTAGCCTCTACTCTTCAGTCCAGTTCAGTTTAGTCACTCAGCTGTGTTCAACTCTTTGCAACCTCATGAATCGCAGCACGTCAGGCCTCCCTGTTCATCATCAACTCCCGGAGTTTATTCAGACTCATGTTCATTGAGTTGGTGATGCCATCCAACCATCTCATCCTTTGTCGTCCCCTTCTCCTCCTGCCTTCAATCTTTCCCAACATCAAGGTCTTTTCAAATGAATCAGCTCTTCGCATCAGGTGGTCAAAATACTGGAGTTTCAGCTTTAACATCAGTCTTAGGAACTAGAGAGAAGCCCACAGCAATGAAGACCCAGCACAGTCAATTATAAAATCAATCTATCAATAAAATTATAAAAAAATTCTATGCATGATGCAACTCAGAGGGTAATTTATTTGTGACCAGTCAGTGGTTGAATAAAGAACCTAAACCACTTTCCCCTAACCTCTGGTCCTCTATTCAAATACTCACCTTTTCTTCTTTTCTGAATGTAAACTGAATATGAATAATGGATAGGTTTCATTTAAACAAGACAGAATTTATCTACCTGAACCTAAACTACAAGAGCGACAAAACAATCATTTTTTAGAGTAAAAAGTGTGTGTGTGTGTAATAAGAAGTTTTCCCCAAAGGAACATGACCTCTGACCGCGAATGTGCATGCTCTCTGGTTTGGGTAAAGTAAAATGTTCTTTCAAGAGCTCAGTCATCTACACACTACCTAATGAAAACCTCACTGCCTGTCTCCTCTGTGCCTTGATTCCTCAACTGATTCAAAGATCAAATGACTGACAGGGTTATTTAAATGAAACTCTTGTGGCCTTTTCTAGAACCTGGCTCCTTTAGGCTTTCAGACTGACCCTGATCAGAGGTTTGAGGAAATATCAACTTACTTAATTCAACTACAGTCTCCTAAATGTCTAATTGCACATGATAGGCTGAATCCAGGAGAAATTTCTCTAGACACATCCCCACTGAAGTAACATTTTCATGACATTCTACTGATTTTTCTAATATTCAGAAGTCAAGCTTATCTTTGCCACTGTTGCTTTGACTAGCACTGCTAGTTCCAGACCATAAACAATGGGCTCTTGTTTATGATGCCATGATAACCAGGAGATTTTTTAAAGTTTTAGAAACTGACTTATATTTCTAGGTAAAACAATGAGCAAGCAAAGGAAACCACAAGAAAAGTGCACAAAGCTCTCATCTGAAAACAGTTCAATGAAAGAAGACAGAGAATTTCTTCTTCGTAAGCCTCAGAGGTACAATGCTCATTTAACTTTTAAATTCTATGTCCGGGATTTCTAGAAATGCTTGATACCTTTGGTTATCCCAAACTAACAAATGGCTTTTATCATCAAAAACTCAAACTCATTAGGTATTTTTTATACGAGTTTGACTTACATGAGGTTTTTGCATGTGAAGTTAAAAGTTTCTAAAGAAAGAAGAAGCAATTAGAAACTATAAATTTAATTCAAAGCACAGGTGTAGCAAATATGCTGCATAAAAAACAAATTTATCACACACAAAGAAAAACTGGAATGTGAATTTTATAAAAATATCACTCCTTTTAAACTTTAAAACTACAGGTTCTTTTAATTAGCAAGTATCAGTGGAGCATTAAATGCAATTTAAAAACATAAAACTGCATTTTACACACTTGCTTTTTAGGAATAAATAAAATAGTAAATCAAGAAAAGTATTTTAATAATAAGTCTCAGGTCTAATTTGTCTATAAAGGAAAATTCAAATTATCTTTTGTAATGAAAACACAAATATCTTTAGTCAGAACAAATTAATATTACTCAATTCTCAATATGCTGTTCTCTTACAAAATAAAAACTCAAGTTCCTTCAGAAGAAATTTGTATTTAATAATATGATCGCTAAGTGTAAAACAAAATTTAGGTAGGCATATGACTAATCATTGATTTTGTTTTTTTTTTTAAATAGTTAATCATTTAATTTCTTCTGCGTATATGCATTAACTTGAATAAAATTTACATTCAGAAAAGCAAATGATTGCCAACAAGGAAAAAGAGATTACCTGCCTCCATATATTCTGGAGTAGAATAAACAAACAGATCACATATAATCCAACCATTTAAAAACATTCCTTTGGGGACAACCGTAGTCCCATTTCTTGAAGTGTTCTGACTGCATATATGCATTTACTTGAATACAGTCTTTTCAGATTGGCAGACAGCAGAAAAAGAATATCGTAGTGCGTATCTGTCAGTAGGTTCCACATTTCAACCAGACAAGCATTTTCAATGCTCTGCTTGGAATGAGTTCTAATAAGAGAGGTGTTTCCACAAACCACAATTCTACACCAAAGATTTTTCCTAAAGAAAGATTATGTGCTCACCGTATAGAGCTCATTGAGAACCTTCATCAAATCCTCATGAAGCTGGAATGCAATCTCTTTGCTCTGTAATAAGAAGAAATTCAGAATATTAAAAAATGTTGCAGAAACTTGTTTCTTGATGATTTACATCTTAAGAAGCTCAGACTGAAAATAGAAGAATGTGTGTAACACAATGGAAGGCCAGCATGGCCCTGATATAATAAATATCTCCGACTAAATGGCCCTTTCTAGGTACTCAATGTGTGTACCCAAGATCACTGTAGGTTGGACAGAAGCAAGCACGTGGACAGGGTGAGTGGCTCTCCCACCATCCAGATCAGACTTTATCGAGAAAGGAGGGAAGAGTAAGTGAGGTGAAGCAGCGGGCTTGCTGAGAAGCTGAGTGGCAGAACCTCAGAGTCAGAAGGTGATTTCTAGCTCCTAGTTTCCCATCTCAGTATCATCACAAGGGAATCATGCAGTGTGAATCCTAAAAAGCTCAGTCAGAAACCAAAAAGGAAATTAACTCTCCCTTTCCAAAATAAATATTTGACTGACTACGAATATTTTTTTAACGAAGCACAGTTGATTAACAATGTTGTGTTAGTTTCTGGTATACAGCAAAGTGATTCAGTTACACACATATATAATATACACTCTTTTTCATATTCTTTCCCATTACAGATTATTACAAGATACTGAATATACCTCCCTGTGCTACACAGTAGGACCGTGTTTATTTTATGTGTAGTTTGTGTCTGCTAGTCCCAAACTCCTAATTTATCCCTCCTGACTGCTTTCCCCTTTGGTAACCATACGTTTGTTTTCTACATCTGCGACACTGTTTCTGTTTCATAATTAAGTTCACTTATATCATTTTTAAAGGTTCTGCATATAAGTGATAGCATATGATACCTGTCTTTCCCTTTGACGACAATTTTAATTTTAAGAAAAAACTTTCATAGTAGTGAATTGGTAAGGCCACTTATGATCCACATATGTTTTGCCTCTGCATTTATTATTGTTATCTTTTCATTGAGACAAAAAAGAGAGTTTTACTCTTTCACTCAGTTGGTCAATGACAGCATTAAAGATATTTTTCCCTAGGTTAATTCCGAGGGTTTCACAGAGAAGTATTTTGATTTTTTTTTCCCCAGAAAAATCTGTAAGCTACTTTAAAGGAAATCATATATCCAAATTACTTTTCTTGTTTTGAGCTCCTTTAGTCAGTGACAGAGAATGAAAAAAAAATGTGTAGCATGGTTTACGCTACGGTTTGAGATAACAGTAACAATATCCATGGTTGATTGATGTGTCTCCCACAGACTGCCGGATATGATAAAAGGCCATATCTTTAGCAGTTCTGTGATCCTGGGGTCCTGCACAGGGCGTAGGTTCAAGGCCAGAGCTAGGTGAGGCAAGTGAGGTGATGAGGGTTTGGAGTTTCAGGAGACCCTGGGCCAGGTTCTGCTTCAGCACAAGGAAAGCTTCCCATCGACACTTGCTAAAAGAATCTGTACACTGAAATACTGTCTGTGTAACTGCTGAAGTAGTTACTACCTTTGGTGAAGGGTGGTCACCCCTAAGGAGGCAGAAGAAAGGACCTGCAGACCACCCTTAATAAAATAACAGGACCTAGATAAAGCATAGTCCATCTGCAAGCACAAGGCCATTGGGTTAGGCCTCCCTTAAGAAAGGCCAAATGTGATGAAGCAAACATTCGTGAACATAAAATACTGTGTGAAGACGACATGAGAGCAGAGGTTGCACTCTGAGAAATTCCAATCCAGTAGCAGCATTTGTCTCGGGTTTTCCTGGAGTGATAAGGATGCTGCTGTTTATCAGACTCTGAGAGTTTAAAAATCTCTACACTGGAGTTGAGGTTTTGTGTTTTGCTGTGCTCCTGCTATGTGAAGAGGTGGGTTAAGAATCACTGAAGAGTGAAAGGAAAGGCACAAACTGAGCAAATGAAGCCAACTAAAACTCATTCTATTTGCCCTAAATCCTGGCTATTCTGACTGGATATGTTACACTGCAATCTCCTATGACCTCAGTTTGGTGTTATTTTAATATCATATTTCACTTAAGGATCTGAGCTACCAATTCAGAACTCTCTAATGGGATCAAAGGCCACCAGGTAACTCTGCTTGACTGCCTACATTTCAGGTAGCAAGACTGAAAAGAAAATACTTCTTGGCTAAGGCTTTAGAACAATAACAGCAAAAATCCCTTAGGTCCAATTAACCCCAAGCCAAGAAAATTTAGGATCAGAAGTCAAGTATCCAAGTATCCAAGTCAAGTATATTTGGGATAGCAAAAAGATTCTTTGGATATCTCATATTTTATAAGATTTCAGGTAACAACGTAGGAGAAATCTGGCATTACACACATGGTATACTGTGTATTTTTCTTTAACTTTTGCTCAGAGGCCCTGAAATTAAAAAAACAAAAACTATCTGGGAGGCAGTATAGAACAATGCTTAAAAGCAAGGACTTTGGAGTTAATGCTGGGACCAAAATCTGAAAGGCTTTGAATTCCCTTGTGCCTCAGTTTCCAAACCTATTAAAGGAATGCAGTCCTTGTACCTGTCATAGGCTTGATCACAGCATCAGTCAGATGCACAGACACTGCACTCAGAATGGTACCTATCATACAGTAAACACCCCATAAATGTTTAATTATTTAATTCTTTCCTAAACACTGTAATGCAAACTCCCTTGAGGGAAAAGGCCATGTTGTATTTTTCCTTCTTTTGGTCTCTGTGGATACTTATTCCACTGACTTCCACACAGAAAGTGCTTGGCAGATCCTGGCTGAAATGAATTTGATGGCCCCCTCCCCCACTCCACCCCCTGGCCTGGCCTTTAGATCCATCTAAGTGACCCCTGATTCTGAAGGTCTCAAGCACTGTGCTCTAGCTCCTGAATCCCTCTTACCCTTGCCATAGTGTTCACTGAACTTACCTAAGTTCCATTTTCATGGGGGTCCTATCACTACTGGTATCAGATGAATTAATCAAACATCCACTAAGAAATGGATAAGCCAATGCAATAAGATATATATGACTCATGAAAGAGGCCCTCAAAGGGCCAGGCTCCAGTGTGAACTTTAAATTTTGTGAAAAGTTGGTGGGGAATTATTTTCAGGTAGGAAGACCCCCTGGCTACCCTCACAGCACATCACCGAAGTTTCCACCTACTTGTTTGCTTTGAATGACAACTTGCACCCCCCATGATATAATTAGTAACCTTGAAATTAACCATTTCCTCCCTACCGCCACTTCTTTTGCTTGGAGAGATGGTTAAAGAATTGGGCTGTGTGCTGAAACACTAGACCATGTGACTAAAGAGTGAAATATGAATTTGCACACCCTTTTGTTCACAGACACTTGGCTGGACAATATCAAGACGGAGTCTGAGTGCTGGGGGCTTGGTCCCTGTTCTGATGACATATAAAAAAGCGAAAGTCAATCAGTTGTGTCCAACTCTGTGAGCTCATGGACTGTAGTCCACCAGGCTCCTCTGTCCATGGAATAATCCAAGCAAGAATACTGGAGTGGGTTGCCATTCTCTTCTCTCATGACACAACAACAATGAAAAGATCACTTCATGTTGTCCCCTCCCTCAACTTTAAACATGTCTCAATTTATTACAGTAACACAGAAAAGGGAGCATTTCTTCTAATATGACTCTGGACTCCAAAAAATCTTAAACCAAAACACATCTGCTGGGGCACACAGTGTGCTGACCTACTCAACTAATGCACTGAAGTCCTTTAATTAAAAAGTATCAGGATTATCAAAATCCATCAAAA
This sequence comes from Madoqua kirkii, assembly GCA_006408675.1. NCBI lineage: Eukaryota > Metazoa > Chordata > Mammalia > Artiodactyla > Bovidae > Madoqua > Madoqua kirkii. The sequence goes on from SJYC01142623.1 coordinate 10,066, forward strand.
TTCAATAGGTTAAGCACACCTCTGGATTCTATTTCATTAAAAATTTGAAAACCAAGAGAACAGACTCTTGACCAAGAGCTGCTAGGTAAGAAAAATGATATGAGTATTCAGGAAAGCAATCAATGTTCCCTTTGTACAAAAGGAAAAAATAACTTTATGAAATGATGTATGTTTGAAAGAAAGTTTTTTCTATGTTATTTGAGACTGAGTGATTACTTTTGCACAGGGAAGGTGAGTTCTCTCCAACTGCTTCAAGTATGAAGTTGGAAAAGCAGAGTTTTTTTCCCCATTCTGTGGGCCTACGTAAGTGCAGATGATGGTAAAACTTCTGACGCATTGCAATATGATTCTAAGATTCTAACCAAAGGGGAAGGAAAACTGATTAGAGCTTCCATTCAGTTGACATTTATTAAATGTTTACAATGTTTAAACTCTGATTTGAATACTAAGTCAATTTTTAATTGTTTCCTATTTGTTGTCACTCAAACTTGTCCAAAAGGTACAATCCCAAAGTGTCTACCTTTTTCCGTTATAAAAACAAATTAAGTATATTGGAGAACACTGGAAAAATAGAGAACAAAGGATAAAATGGCTCAGATGGTAAACAATCTGCCTGCAGTGCAGGACACCTGGGTTTGATCCCTGAGCTGGGAAGATCCCCTGGAAAGGGAATGGCAACCCACTCCAGTATGCTTGCCTGGAGAATCCCATGGATAGAGAAGCCTGGTGGGCCTCAGTCCATGGGGTCGCAAAGACATGACCAATTTTCACTTTTACCACCATTATAATTTGATCAGTGTATTTCCTTCAAGTTTGTTTATCTACACATAGGTCTCAGTTGTAATCATTCTATAGTAGTAAAGTATCTATTTTACTCTGCTTTTTTTCAGTTATCAAATATTTTTCTATGTGCTTATATAATTTTCTGAACATTATTTTCGATTTACAACTAGTAGGTCCAATTAACCCCAAGCCAAGAAAATTTAGGATCAGAAGTCAAGTATCCAAGTATCCAAGTCAAGTATATTTGGGATAGCAAAAAGATTCTTTGGATATCTTATATTTTATAAGATTTCAGGTAACAACGTAGGAGAAATCTGGCATTACACACATGGTATACTGTGTATTTTTCTTTAACTTTTGCTCAGAGGCCCTGAAATTAAAAAAACAAAAACTATCTGGGAGGCAGTATAGAACAATGCTTAAAAGCAAGGACTTTGGAGTTAATGCTGGGACCAAAATCTGAAAGGCTTTGAATTCCCTTGTGCCTCAGTTTCCAAACCTATTAAAGGAATGCAGTCCTTGTACCTGTCATAGGCTTGATCACAGCATCAGTCAGATGACACAGACACTGCACTCAGAATGGTACCTATCATACAGTAAACACCCCATAAATGTTTAATTATTTAATTCTTTCCTAAACACTGTAATGCAAACTCCCTTGAGGGAAAAGGCCATGTTGTATTTTTCCTTCTTTTGGTCTCTGTGGATACTTATTCCACTGACTTCCACACAGAAAGTGCTTGGCAGATCCTGGCTGAAATGAATTTGATGGCCCCCTCCCCCACTCCACCCCCTGGCCTGGCCTTTAGATCCATCTAAGTGACCCCTGATTCTGAAGGTCTCAAGCACTGTGCTCTAGCTCCTGAATCCCTCTTACCCTTGCCATAGTGTTCACTGAACTTACCTAAGTTCCATTTTCATGGGGGTCCTATCACTACTGGTATCAGATGAATTAATCAAACATCCACTAAGAAATGGATAAGCCAATGCAATAAGATATATATGACTCATGAAAGAGGCCCTCAAAGGGCCAGGCTCCAGTGTGAACTTTAAATTTTGTGAAAAGTTGGTGGGGAATTATTTTCAGGTAGGAAGACCCCCTGGCTACCCTCACAGCACATCACCGAAGTTTCCACCTACTTGTTTGCTTTGAATGACAACTTGCACCCCCCATGATATAATTAGTAACCTTGAAATTAACCATTTCCTCCCTACCGCCACTTCTTTTGCTTGGAGAGATGGTTAAAGAATTGGGCTGTGTGCTGAAACACTAGACCATGTGACTAAAGAGTGAAATATGAATTTGCACACCCTTTTGTTCACAGACACTTGGCTGGACAATATCAAGACGGAGTCTGAGTGCTGGGGGCTTGGTCCCTGTTCTGATGACATATAAAAAAGCGAAAGTCAATCAGTTGTGTCCAACTCTGTGAGCTCATGGACTGTAGTCCACCAGGCTCCTCTGTCCATGGAATAATCCAAGCAAGAATACTGGAGTGGGTTGCCATTCTCTTCTCTCATGACACAACAACAATGAAAAGATCACTTCATGTTGTCCCCTCCCTCAACTTTAAACATGTCTTCAATTTATTACAGTAACACAGAAAAGGGAGCATTTCTTCTAATATGACTCTGGACTCCAAAAAATCTTAAACCAAAACACATCTGCTGGGGCACACAGTGTGCTGACCTACTCAACTAATGCACTGAAGTCCTTTAATTAAAAAGTATCAGGATTATCAAAATCCATCAAAATTCAATAGGTTAAGCACACCTCTGGATTCTATTTCATTAAAAATTTGAAAACCAAGAGAACAGACTCTTGACCAAGAGCTGCTAGGTAAGAAAAATGATATGAGTATTCAGGAAAGCAATCAATGTTCCCTTTGTACAAAAGGAAAAAATAACTTTATGAAATGATGTATGTTTGAAAGAAAGTTTTTTCTATGTTATTTGAGACTGAGTGATTACTTTTGCACAGGGAAGGTGAGTTCTCTCCAACTGCTTCAAGTATGAAGTTGGAAAAGCAGAGTTTTTTTCCCCATTCTGTGGGCCTACGTAAGTGCAGATGATGGTAAAACTTCTGACGCATTGCAATATGATTCTAAGATTCTAACCAAAGGGGAAGGAAAACTGATTAGAGCTTCCATTCAGTTGACATTTATTAAATGTTTACAATGTTTAAACTCTGATTTGAATACTAAGTCAATTTTTAATTGTTTCCTATTTGTTGTCACTCAAACTTGTCCAAAAGGTACAATCCCAAAGTGTCTACCTTTTTCCGTTATAAAAACAAATTAAGTATATTGGAGAACACTGGAAAAATAGAGAACAAAGGATAAAATGGCTCAGATGGTAAACAATCTGCCTGCAGTGCAGGACACCTGGGTTTGATCCCTGAGCTGGGAAGATCCCCTGGAAAGGGAATGGCAACCCACTCCAGTATGCTTGCCTGGAGAATCCCATGGATAGAGAAGCCTGGTGGGCCTCAGTCCATGGGGTCGCAAAGACATGACCAATTTTCACTTTTACCACCATTATAATTTGATCAGTGTATTTCCTTCAAGTTTGTTTATCTACACATAGGTCTCAGTTGTAATCATTCTATAGTAGTAAAGTATCTATTTTACTCTGCTTTTTTTCAGTTATCAAATATTTTTCTATGTGCTTATATAATTTTCTGAACATTATTTTCGATTTACAACTAGCCAGTGAAGGTATTTAACCATTTTCTATTATGATTTCCATTATTTCCACTATTTTCCACCAGTCAATTACTTACTTACTCATTTAACTTCACCAATATATTTTAAGCACTCTGAACTACTATCATGAAAGCTGTTCTGAAGGCATTCTTGCATTTTACGTTGTTTCTTTAATATGAATTCCCAGACGTGAAATTAAGACCCTCGATTCATATCGGAAGAGTACTTTCTAAAAGGGTTATAATGAACTTATAATGTTTCAGGACAATAGGGTCACTCATGTCAGAATCTGGGGTTTATCTAAGACCTGTATCATCTCTTTTGAAAAAGAAGCCACAAATCCCATCTATTCTGACTGATCTGTTTTTCTGTATGTCATTAGAATTTCTTTTTAAGATAAAGATCTAACTATGTCCTTCCTCTGATTAAAACCCATCAAACGCTTGTTACAATATTTTCAGGATGGAGTTCCAATTTCTTAAATCACTTATAACTTCCTCTGTCAAATCAGTCTTTTTCTTCCACAAATCTCAAACCACATCCTGCAGCCTGTTCATGAACTGCTCATTCCCAGGTCCTGCTTTCGCATCTCTGCTTTTCCCATGCTGTCCCCCTGCCTGAACTCCCCTTCCTTCTCTGGCCTGCTACAGTCTCCCAGGTGACTACTCTGTGAAGACTTTACTGTTACTTTACCATGTCCTTCAAATAAAGAAACTAGACCCTCCCTTCTCTATGACTTTTTAATGCATTCATTTGTCATCAATAGATGGGGAAACAGTGGAAACAGTGTCAGACTTTATTTTTTTTTGGGCTCCAAAATCTCTGCAGATGGTGATTGCAGCCATGAAATTAAAAGACGCTTATTTCTTGGAAGAAAAGTTATGACCAACCTAGACAGCATATTGAAAAGCAAAGACATTACTTTGCCAACAAAGGTCCGTCTAGTCAAGGCTATGGTTTTTCCAGTAGTCATGTATGGATGTGAGAGTTGGACTGAGTGCCGAAGAATTGATGCTTTTGAACTGTGGTGTTAGAGAAGACTCTTGAGAGTCCCTTGGACTGCAAGGAGATCCAACCAGTCCATTCTAAAGGGGATCAGCCCTGGGTGTTCTTTGGAAGGAATGATGCAAAAGCTGAAACTGCAATACTTTGGCCACCTCATGTGAAGAGCTGAATCATTGGAAAAAGACTCTGATGCTGGGAGAGATTGGGGGCAGGAGGAGAAGGGGACAACAGAGGATGAGATGGCTGAATGGCATCATTGACTCGATGGACGTGAGTCTGAGTGAACTCCAGGAATTGGTGATGGACAGAGAGGCCTGGCATGCTGCAATTAATTCATGGGGTTGTAAAGAGTCGGACCTGACTGAGCGACTGAACTGAACTGATATGCTGTATGATTTAGTGGTTAAACGTTCAAACTATAAAACTGAATGCCTGTTTTCAAACTCTTGTCTGTGCATAAGTTAATTTTTTGAGTTTCCTCAATGGCAAAACAGAGATGCCAATAGTCTCTACATCACAGGGTTTTATTCAGATGGTTATTTTATTTCATAAACTTTGTGCAGAATTATTTTATTAAAGTTTTTTTGATATGGACTATTTTAAAGTCTTTATTTGCTACAATATTTCCATGTTTTTGGTTTTTTGCATGTGGGATCTTAGCTCTCTAACCAGGGATTGAACCTGAATCCCTGAACTGAAAGGTAAAGTCTCAACCACTGGACTGCCTGGGATGTCCCTGCGATGGTCCATATTAAACACCTGACACAAAACCCAGCATTCAGTAAGCATTAAACTGATGCCACCTATTATTATTACACTCATCATGTTTCTATTTTTCTTCATAAACAGAGGGTTTTTTTTTTTTTTCCTTTAAAAGCAGGGATTCCTAGGGACTGCTCTGGTGCCTGGCACAGTAGGTACTTGATAAACTTTCGATGAATGAATGGGATCCAGAGCTGAGTAAGTATGGCTTCCGCCCTCCAGAGTTCATAGTCTCATGGAGGAGGTAGATGGGCCCAAAGCTTCCTATATGGAGCTCTGTGGTAAGTGCTACACTAGGTGGACCCTGGCCAGATAGCTATTCCTAGAGAACTTCAGGCTTTTTCCCTGGAACCTCCCAGAAAGGAGAGAAAGGAGGGCAGAAGAAAGAGCATAATTAAAACAACTTTAATTAAGTACATTGAGCAATCAATCAAGTAATCCATATGGTTGTATTAAATGACCAATTCAGAGGGCCTCTGGCCTCTCATGGAGTTATTTTATAAAGAAAATCTATTATGATGACCAGTCAAGAAATCCTAACCTTATGCTGAGTCAGAGTGAGGCTGAGAGAGATGGAGAAAAATCAGATTAAATATTTAATAAGAGGGTTGCATATGATTTTAGTGTCCTACACTTGGTTGAGTTTTGGATGTGAACTCTGGTTAAAAGGGTCAGGCCATACTTCCACAGTATACCTGCTTTTAAATTTCCAAAAGCTCGTGTTCATGTGTTCTTACAATAATAGGATCTCTTAGTTCTTGTAAACTCTGAAGACAGCAGCAATAGCATCCTCCCAAATGCCTAATGGAAAAAGTTGGGTTGGGCTTAATGGCCTGAAGCAAACTTCTGGATCATATTAATAGCATTTCTGCACTTTTCCTTTTTATCTGTCAAGGGACATCATTTTGTACTTGTTAAAGTGACAATTAAATATCACTACATGGAATCAGCCTCACAATCTACTTCGTTTCCAAGAAGAAAAATAATAAACATTCTTCTAGATAAAATTCCATGCCACTAGAAAATGTGGGAAAATTAGGAAAAGCAATAGTAGATGCAGGGGAAAGTGTCAGTTGCTCAGTTGTGTCTGACTCTTTGTGATCCCATGGACTGTACCCAGACTCCTCTGTCCATAGAAGTGTCCAGGAAAGAATACTGGCGTGGGTTAACATTCCCTTCTCTGGGGATCTTCCCAACCCAGGGATTGAACTCGGGTTTTCTGCATTGCAGGCAGATTCTTTACCATCTGAGCCACCAGGGAAACCCAGTTATACGGGAACCAGAGCTTAATTTTGAAACAAGACAAAACCTAACCTTAAAGGAACTATCTGGAGTATCTCCTAGAATGTTTACTGATGTAACTGCTGGCAAGTGAGGCATTGCCCGTGAGCAGGCAAAGGTGCAGAGTCAGGTACACAGTGTCACTCATAACCGCCCAGGTATAGAGAGTACTTGGACAGATTAACGAAGGCTGAAATTTTAAATCCTACAGGGAATAAGGTAAATGAAATAACTATTTTCACGTTCAGCTTGTATTACTTTGACTCTTCAAGAAGCACAATGTTTCATGCTAGAAATATTTCTCCACTCAAAATGGTGATACACTGGAAACAGCACTTTAGTGTCACTAAATGAAGAATCATTCAAGCACAAACTGTCAAGAGCTGATGTAAATAAGCCAACCTAACTAAAATCAGAATGTGTCATGAACTCCGGTCGAGACTGTAATAATTAACTAAAAAAAATCAGGGATATATTTCCAGACCACTTTTCAATATGCTGAACCTTACAAAAACATAGTAGTTCAATTTTATTATTCCATTAAGCCTCGTATCCTTCTCTATGAGAGGCCAGACAGACTGAAAACCACAATCACAGAAAACTAACCAGTCTGAACACACGGACCACAGCCTTGTCTAACTCAGTGAAACTATGAGCCATGCTGTGTAGGGCCACCCAAGAGAGCTGGGTCATGGTGGAGAGTTCTGACAAAAAGT
>SJYC01142625.1:0-34492 GCA_006408675.1 Madoqua kirkii
GCTTTGACTTTTAAGACTATCTCTTGTACTGTGGATAACAAGTACTTATTTTCAAACTCAAAGTCAAGAATTTAAAATTTTTTTCTTCTCCCCATTTATCACTTTACTGAAGCAATGTCTTATGCTCATGGTCTAATTTTAAATAATGCAAGGGCCTTGAAATAAAAGGGAATTTTCAAAATGTAAAATAAAAACCAGAATTAGATACATATTTTGATAATTTTTACATAGCTCTAATAAACTGATGGAAAAAAATTAATCCACCAGTAGAAAAATGGACTGAAAGATAAAGATGTTATTCACATATGAAAAAGTGTAAAATGGCCAATAAAAATATAAAACAGGTATACAACTTTGCTTGTAAACAGAGACAAGAAAACAAAAACTTATCAAGATGCCATTTTTTCACCTATCACATTAACAAAAGGAGAAAGCATATAATAATGTCCAGGATTGTAAACTGGATGTAGGAAAAAGAATCCCCATGTACTAAAAACTGGTACTTCTTAAGAGGGTACTTTGGAACATGTGGCAAAATGTATAGTATATATAGCTTTTATTTTATAAGTAGGAATTTATTCCAAGGATATAATCTGATATCTTCACAAAGGTATATAATTAAAAAGTTATTTATAGCATTGTTCATAATAATGACAAAAAAGGGATCAGTTATGCGTGTCCTTCACAGACAATGGGACATTATACAGCATGGAACATTACACAGCTATTAAAAATAATGATATATAACCTATTTGGTGACAGGGAAAAATATCCATGGCACTGTGGAGTTACACTGGAGAAGGCAATGGCACTTAGGAATTTATTCCAAGGATATAATCTGATATCTTCACAAAGGTATATAATTAAAAAGTTATTTATAGCATTGTTCATAATAATGACAAAAAAGGGATCAGTTATGCGTGTCCTTCACAGACAATGGGACATTATACAGCATGGAACATTACACAGCTATTAAAAATAATGATATATAACCTATTTGGTGACAGGGAAAAATATCCATGGCACTGTGGAGTTACACTGGAGAAGGCAATGGCACTCCACTCCAGTACTCTTGCCTAGAGAATCCCATGGACGGAGGAGCCTGGTAGGCTGCAGTCCATGGTGTCGCTAAGAGTCGGACATGACTGAGCGACTTCGCATTCACTTTTCACTTTCATGCACTGGAGAAGGAATTGCAACCCACTCCAGTGTTCTTGCCTGGAGAATCCGAGGGACGCGACTTAGCAGCAGCAGTGGAGTTACACAATAACAAGTATAGTACTGAAGGTCTCTCATATAGAGAAGAGATGCCCATCTGCAAAGACAAAGATGTGAATGGTGCTCCCGGAATTGTGCAGGGTAGCAGCCCTGTTAGTGGATACTATTTTGTAAAATTTATATGTATGTAGAGAGAGAAAACTATTATTTCAAATGATGGCCTCTGAATCCTCTGCAAGAAAACAGTGTGCCAGGTGGGTATGCTTCCTTGTGAAGGTGAGGCTCCTCTGGCATAGCTGTGATGGGCAAGGAAGGGATAAAGAGAAAGCTGAACTCTTCTGCCTATAAAATTGGAAGGAATTTTGGGAATAGAAGTCAGCCAGAGAAGATGGGGAGGGGAAATGTAAGGGGGTTATATAGCAACAGAGACTAAATGGTAGTTAAGTGAAATGACTTACGGACTTCTTTAAAAGGATAAGGTGCATAAAATGAAAATTTACATGCTTTTCTCTGCTGTCCTCACTGTTGTCTTAAGCACCATTCATTTCTATTACACATGCAGCCTTCATTAAGAAGTATTTTGCATACTGAAGGGGGAGGGCAGCGGTCAGCTTGGACCTTATGTAGAAAAACACAGAATGGAGGTAGAGAAGCAGTACACTTAGGGTTAGTGCCAAAATATGTGTGATTCTCACCAGTCGTGAAGACCACAGCTAAAGTTTAGGTTAGATATTCAGGGAAGCTGTCAAGTTAAAAGGGATTTCTTCTGGGTGTAGAATTTGGGGTAACTTTTTGCTTTGATTCTTAACATCTCTCTGAACTATTTACAATGATTGTAATGATTACATTCAGGAAAACAAATTGCTTTTCTTTCAGGTAGCACAACAATGTGAATGTGCTTAATGCCACTGAACTATACCCTTAAAAATTTAAGATATTAAATTTTATGTTATGTGCACTTTATCACATAGGAAATAAAAGGCCTCATTAGGGACACAAAGATATTTGCCAAATCCTTGTGATTTAGAGGAGAAAGAAAAATAAAGATAAAAATATATACTGCAATTTCTCTGAGGTAACTAAATGACTCCTGAAATTTCCTCTGTTGTTTGTTTTGGAGTGCTGATAGTTCTCTGGGTTGGGAAGATCCCTTGGAGAAGGGAATGGCAACCCACTCCAGTATTCTTACCTGGAGATTTCCATGGACATTGGAGCTTGGTGGGCTAGGGCTACAGTCCATGGGGTTGCAAAGAGTCAGACACGACTGAGCAACCAACACTTATTTCAGTGATAGCAGTACTAAGGCTTCACTTGTTGCTTCAGCTGATAAAGAATCCGTCTGCAATGCAGGAGACCTGGGTTCGATCCTTGGGTTGGAAAGATCCCCTGGAGAAGGGAAAGGCTACCCACTCCAGTATTCTGGCCTGGAGAATTCTACGGACTGTATAGCTCATGGGGTCACAAAGAGTCGGATATAACTGAGTGACTTTAACTTTCACTTTCATTAGTAGTAAGAAAGAAAAACACTGAGGAGGCAAAAAAATTAATAGAAAACTAGTGTGCAAAGTAAGTATCTCATGGTTTATGTTTCACAGTTTCCATATTTATTTTTGCCCTTCCCACTGCCCACATATTTCTCAAAATAGCCACCATAGGGCAGGAATGTACCAATGTCAGGTATCTGAACCTGCCTGGTTTGGGGTTTCCTTTCAGTTAAAGTCTCCACAGAGGAATTACTGTTCTTATCATACACATTAAGAAACTAAGGCTCAAAGTGAAGTAAACAGTAAGCAACCTCATTATTATGAGAAGCAGAGGTAGGATTTACATACTAGGTTCAGTAGTCCATGGGTTAGGCTCATTTAGAGCTTGCCTGAGTTTGTAGCAATTATTTCTATATTTTCCCCCAATGTTTTACAACCTCCTTTAATTAAAGGCAATAGATTTAGCAAATTTTAAACAAACAATCAAACAAAAAGAACACAGAAGTGTACTTATCTCATGGATGGCATGATGGTAGTGTCTGAATTAGTGCGAGAAAGTTACAAATAGATGAAACTTAAGGGGACAAATCAGGTTTTGTTTGTTCATTACCCTGCTTTGAAGCTCTTCTTTCAGATATTTTACCTGTGAAAAACTTAAAGATGGTAGCAACCATTGATTGGGATGACATATCTATAGATAAGAATTTCTTTTATTACAGCAAAGTTTCTAAAAAAGGACTACCGTTATGGTTGGAATTGTGTCCCCACCCCAATTCACATGTTGAAATCCTAACCCCAGTACCTCAGACTGTGATTCTATTTGGAGATCAGGTCTTCAGAGAGGTAACTGAGGTAAAATGAAGTCATTAGGGCACACTCTAATTCAACATGACTGGAATCCTTATAAAAAGAGGAGGTTAGGACACAGAAACACAACAGACCATTGTAAAGACACAGTCATTTACAAGCCAAGAAGAAAGGTCCTCAGAAGAAACAAACCCTACCTACACCTTGATCTAGGACTTTCAGCTACCAGAATTGTAAGGAAATAAATATTTATTGTTTAAGCCACCCAGTCTGTGGTATTTTTGTTATGATGGCCCAACCAAATGTACATCAAAAAGCCTGTATTAAAATGACAGCCTGTGAATGACTGGAAAAAGAATTGAAAATATTCAAGAAGACGCCCATACTTCTGGTTTCTTCTGCTAATAGTCAGGACACAAGTGCTGTTGAAAGGATGATACTGACTTTGTGTAATTTTTATTATCCAGGAACTATACTTACATTACTATGTGAGTAAACCACACAAATTTTTTTTTCCTAAAAAAAAGTATGATTTTCTACTCTTCAGGATAATATGGTTACCTATATATGGATATAAATCCAAAAGGCATCTCCAAATTAACTACGGATTCTGAAATTCCCTTTAATTGTATTTACTCTTAGATCCTCAGGCCAAAACCATGAGACTTAGATCAATGACTCATGGCCTAATATGTGAATTTCTTAAAGCTCTGGCTGATAGATTTTAATTGTATTTGTTTGTGCGTATCTGTAAACAATCCCTAGATACATAAACAGAAGATTCTGAAACTGACTGATGCAAAAAATGCTGTTAGTTGATCAGTCAAGACACAATGATTCTGATATATTTGCTCTTTCTTATGCACGTTCTCTGTCTGCTTGCCTGCTTTTATCTCTTCTTCATGGGTCTTGTTGTCTCATCCTGTCGCCCGACCTCCCTCCATCTCTTTTTCCTTGTCCCTGTCCCTTATATGCTCTATCGCTGCTGTAATCCACTTCATAAATCCTTCTGCTAATTCCACTCTTACTGGCTATTAAGATGATGTTTCACATTAATTACAATGAATATTTACCTGTGGAAAATGACTAATGATATTATTCTCTGAATTTTTTAAAAAATTTATAAGTGAAAATCTATATAGACAAAATAAAGAAAAAATAAATGTTCGCTTTCTGGATGGCATTAATTTTACAACAGCCCAACAGAAAGAGGAGGAAAGGAAGCTGATTTTCAGCTACATTAAAGTAAACATTTTGCAATGGTTTTATAAATTTCTCTAAGCAAAAATTAATATGAATTATTTAATACTTAATAATGTTCTGACTAGAATTTGTAGAACTCCACAAAACCTTTAACCTTAAAATCATGTATTATATTCACTTAATGAAGCTCTTTTATAACAATGCTCTGTAGAGATGATATTTATTTATTTATTTTTAAAATATAAATTTATTTTAATTGGAGGTTAATTGCTTTACAATATTATATTGGTTTTGCCATTCATCAACATTTTAAAACTTATGAACTTTTTCTTCAAAACAAGGTTAAAGCCTTAGAGATCTGTACTAGATTAGTAACATTTATTAACTTAAAGCATCTGTGTGAATATTAACTTATTTTAAATGTCTAATTGAAAACAATGGTCCCATCTCCCCACATGAAATATCTTTCTACTACGGTATTTAAATAGAATAGGGTTTTCTTTCCATGAAGAAAATTTAAATAGAATAGGATTGGCTTGATCATAATTTTAAAATGACTAGAAATTTCCAAATCTTACTAGTACTCTCCCCTTCCTTTCAGATTATGCCACAAAATCAGTGATACAAAAAGCGGGTTAATTTCATTCCTGTGAGTCTCAAGCTGATAATCCAAGGCATTTAGGCCAAAGTGAGGTAATTCTCAGTGGCTTGCAGCCATCTCTGCTGCTTTGAATTTCTGTTTATAACTTCGATGACTGACAGATTTTGCTGCCTCATCCAGAACTATCTTTCTTCAGGATTTTCATTAGAAATGAATAGAGCCAGGAACTACAGTGTCCCGATTCTCAGAAGTTTCTATCCTGTGCATTCTATAACATCTCAAATGACCACTGGAAAACACCAACAAAGTTACAGTAACTATGAACTATCTAAGACCCACAGACAAAGACAAGAAAACATATGAGCAAGCCAGGCTCTGCAAGTTACAGCTGAGCCTTTTGCTTCCTCATCCCTGAAATGTAACTTATAATCCCTGTTCTCTGGGCAACTGTGAGGGTGCATGAGTTAATGTGTGGAAAATGCAGGGCACAGTTCTGGGCACAGAGTGAAAATTCAGTAAAGTGGTAGCTAGAGTACTTTATGTCATTACTATCAGTGAAGAAACAAAATAAATTATACTAGTATACATATCTATGCAAAATAAGGATAAAAACACTAATAACTTGAAAACAATCCATGGGGAAATGACAGGCTTCCTTGATGGCTCTGACAATAAAGAATATGCCTGCAGTGCCGAAGACCTGGGTGTGATCCCTGGGTTGGGAGGATCCCCTGGAGAAGGAAATGGCAAACCACTCCAGTGTTCTTGCCTGGGAAATCCCATAGACAGAGGAGCCTGGTGGGCTACTGTCCATGGGATCACAGAATCAGACATGATTGAGTGGCTAACAATTTCACAGATAATTTCACATATTTGAATGCTACTTTTTAAAGTTTTTTGGCGACATGGCATGTGAGATCTTGGTTCCCCAACCAAGGACTGAACTCAGGCCCCCTGCACTGGAAGCACACAGTCTTAACCACTGGTTTAGTTGCTAAGTTGTGCCCAACTGTTGAGACCCCATGGACTGCAGCCCCATAGGCTCCTTTGTCCATGGGATTCTCCAGGCAAGAATACTGGAAAGGGTTGCCATTTCCTTCTCCGGGGCATTGAACCCAGGTCTCTTGCACTGCAGACAATTCTTTACTGACTGAGCTATGAGGGAAGCCTGCTGGGCCACTAGGGAAGTCCTCAAATGCTACCATTTTATGGTGCTCCCTTCTAAACTACGCACTTCTATTAAACATTCTCAGTGTTGATAAAGAAGATCATGTGATAAAGTGCATAAAGTGATTCCTGCATGTTAGCTGTGGTCTTCGCTATCACAATGGTGGACTGCTGACATTAATTACATTTTTATGTGCAGCATACAAACTGCACATTTTCTGGCTGCAGCAGCAACCCAGATGCTGACTACTCTTCAGTCATGAGTAATGGAAAGAAGGCAGCAGAGTCTCATCCCTCCAGGAGGCAGGGCTGGAGCACAGGGCGTGAGGCACCTCACCACCTCTTGTCCTTCAGGGAAGAAGTGAGAACTGGTCAGGCTTCAGGGCAACCAATCCCCAGCACCACAACCAACTAACCCCTCCCCGCCACCAACCGCTCTAGGGTCTGAATGCTGCAGCAAAAGTTTCTGTTTGCCACAACTAAGATTCAAGACCTGACGCAGCCAAATAAACAAATATGGGGGTGGGGGGAGACTGCTCAAATGAAATAGCACCTGGGGACTTGAGAGGCACAGAGGTGCTCTCCAACACATCTATTCACTGGGTTATCCTTAACTTCCCATTAACTGCTGAAATGCATGGACCAAAATTTTAATTCAGCTACAAAAAAAGGATACTGGAGCATTTCTCAGTCTGCTTAGAAATATGTTTTGGGACTTGATAAAAAGTGATACAGGAATAACATGTGATGATCTGAACTTGGTCATCACAGTTGTGTTACATAGTCTCTTTAAAATGAGGACATATTTAGAATAATGTCTGGTGTAAGCACACATCACATAATTATTGTAGGTGTAGAGAATAAGTGTTTACAGTAAAGATAATAACAAAGATAACTGCTAAAAATTAGTTAGACTGTATTAGTATTAAATTCAGACACTGGGGTAAGTAGCTTTCCATGCACAAGTCATGAATTTTCCATACAAGTATCTGAATAAGTGACTATATGTACTTTACAGATGTAGAAACTGAGGTTTAAGAAGTTTACCAACACTTCCAGGTCCACATAGATAACAAGAGAGATAAAATCAACATTCACACCCAAAATATCTGATGTTAGAGCCTTAGAAATGAATCAGTATGTGATTCTGATCAACAATACAGCCGTGTAAGAGGTTGCATTTGTCCAGCACTTAGCACTTATCTGGATCTGAATCATGTAGCTGTGGGGTTATTTTTGAAAAATGAGGAAGTCACAAAATCCCCTGAAAGAAGAACAAGCATTATGCTACAGACTTCACAGAAGTTCTAAAGGTTATTTCAGACTGGTTCTGATCACTTCCTTCTATTCTGACAAAAAAGTATGCTTCTGGAACCATAGTAACAGAAGAGCTGGAGAAGGAGATGGCTTGGCAATTTAAAAAAAGCAGAAAATACTAGTCTTGGTTTTTAACCTAAAGGGATATGAAGTTCTCTAGACTTGACAGATATGGGTCTTGGCTTCCTACCTTCCTGTATTTGCAGATGACAAATGTGTCCTAGTGGGCTGATCTGGCTCCTCAAGACTTTCCAGTTTCTCCCTCTCTTGTTCTTAATTTTTTCAGCAACAATACACATGGAACGGTGAGGCATGTCATCTGCTGGGTTTGCTTGAAGAGCTAGAATTTGATACCTGTCATTGTAATGACGGTTAACTTTCCAGCTGATCAGCAATAGAGGTGAGAACACTGTTCACTCTACTGAATGCTGAAGCAGCCAGGAGTCTGCTATAAATAGGCAGCTCTAAGGAGGTGAGTCCCAGAAAATGTGGATAAGAAGACGACTTCTAGGCAGCAAACAGGCAGGCATTGTGTGTGTGTGTTTACCGTACATTCCTCAGGCTCTCTCTCAAGAGCCTATATTTCTCCAGCTACTGGGAATATTGGCTCCTGGCTGATGAAACTCACAGCTGATCTCGCTCTTGAAATCTCTGTTGGGAATTACCCTCCAGCAGTGGGAGCTGCCTTACCCCCAAGATACTTAGCACCTCCCCAAGGGCAGCTCAGATATAATGTCTGCAAAACAAACATAAGGCTTCCTTGGTGACAAAGGGCCAAAGGGCCACCCCAACCTCTGAGCACCCATTGGATCACCTTCCCCTTTGCCAGTCCCCAGCCCTCCCCTCTCCTGGAGATAGAGGAGTGCACTTTCTTGAATCATCTCCCAATCACAAAAGCACAAAAGTTGGGATTCAAGCCCCAATCCATTTGACTCTCAGCTCTAAGTTTCCATCAACTTTAAGAAGCCCTTGACTTTGATTTACAAAACACAAATCCTTATAGCTTAGCAAGACATGCAAAGTGGAGCTAGTGGTAAAGAACACGCCTGCCAACGTAGGAGATGCAAGAGACCTGGATTTAATCCCTGGGTTGGGAAGATCCCCTGGGGAAGGGCAGGGCAACCCACTTCAGTATTCTTGCCTGGAGAATCCATGGACAGGAGCCTGGTGGATATGGTCCATAAAGTCACAAAGAGTTGGATGCAATAGAAGCAACCTAGCATGCATGCACGTCCTTTCTAGCCTCACACTCCATCACTCACTCCCATACAATCTCTCACCAAACTCACACCAAACTTTCCTCTTCCTGAACATGTCATGCTTCTGCTTTCCCTGGAATAGTTCATTGTCCTCATCTGCTTGATGACCATCTCCTTCTCCCACCAGTTTCTCTGTAGGTGTTTCCTCCACTGTGAAGAACTTCCTGGCCCCTCAGGAAGGTTAGGGATTCCCAGGTGGCTCAGTGGTAAAGAATCCTCCTGCAATCCTGGAGATGCAAGAGACGTGGGTTCGACCCCTGTGTTGGGAAGATTCCCTGGAGAAGAGAATGGCAACCCACTTCGGTATTCTTGCCTGGAGAATTCCATGGACAGAGGAGCCTGGCCGGCTATATTCCATGGGATCACAAATAGTAGGGTACAATTGAGCATGCACTGGTGCACACACACACACACACACACACACACACACACTTCCATCCCTCAAGTTTCTAGAGCAGGTTTGTATTCCCTAATCATAGGGACTGTTAATTTTTTTAAGTGATTCTGTGCAGGCAGAAATGTCTTTTAACTTTGCTTCCCAGCCTGGCATTTAAGGATGCTTTGTTGAATGGATGAATAAATGAACTCAGCTGAGTTGCTGGTCCCGGAGGCCCGGACTGAAAGGTTGCCAGCATCCCCGTGACTTGGAAGCAATATATAGCATCATACAAATTTGGATAAACTACAATCTCCTTGAGCATGAGGACTAGTTTTTCTTTATTGAAGGAGCCTTTCCAAGACCTGACACCATCGCCCACTCATAGTCGATAAGATCCAAAAAGCCCACTGAACCAAATGAAGACTTAGAAGAAAGGACTGACATCGGAGAAAATTACTTCACTATCCTAGGTCAGTCTAAACTATTAAGATACACAAGATATTTCTGTTTTCTTAATATGCTCTTATTTCCAAATTAAAAAAAATTTCTCCTTTGTTTGAAATATGCTTCCCTCTATTTAACAGAGCGAAAGACAACTTCAAGATTGCTAAATTCCAGCTCTAGGTCGGGAATCAAATCTAATGTGGAGATATCAAACATGACTAAGAAGTTTCCCAGGTGGCCTGCACAGTGCCATATCGTTGTCCCTTTGAGACGTAAATATACTTTTAATCTACAAGGTGCTTTCCCCTCCACTTTCTGAAACTAAGACTTACTGAATAGAGGTACAGATATTAGTACAGACACCAAACACCCCAAGTATGACGCTGAGGATGTGACGCTTAGGAGAACCACTGTCCTATAAACATAAAAACTGAAAGCCAGTTTCATTGGGCAAGTAGCTGCCTTCTCTACACAGGAAATGGTCCAATTTTATTATTGCTCTCAACAAAGGTGTCCAAACAACAACAACAACAAACTGCTGAGAGTTGGCTGAGATGGGTAACAATGATAAGTCTTAAAAACCCAGCTCCTTTTTTTCTTTTACTGAATAGAGGTACAGATATTAGTACAGACACCAAACACCCCAAGTATGACGCTGAGGATGTGACGCTTAGGAGAACCACTGTCCTATAAACATAAAAACTGAAAGCCAGTTTCATTGGGCAAGTAGCTGCCTTCTCTACACAGGAAATGGTCCAATTTTATTATTGCTCTCAACAAAGGTGTCCAAACAACAACAACAACAAACTGCTGAGAGTTGGCTGAGATGGGTAACAATGATAAGTCTTAAAAACCCAGCTCCTTTTTTTCTTTAAGTGGATTTGGGAAGGAGGAACCTCTCTGGCATATAAGGGACTGAATTCCCGTGCCCCATGGGATTCTTTCCTTGTCAGTCTCTCACAGCCTACATTGTTAGTCTGGTGGGAATGAGAAAAGCCGTGACACCATTTTCCCAAGAGAGCGTCACATCTGGCTATCTTCTTCACAAGTCTCTGATCATGTGTGAGCCTAAAACACACTTCTTAAGGCTTTTCCTCTCTGGTCTGATTTTTAATATCCTCAGGGAGTCTATTCCTAAGGACAGAGGTGTAATTTGCAAGTACACCTCATTTCAAAATCCTGCTCACATCATTCAGGTCACAGATTCGGTGCTTTACAAGTCTACGAGTGTGCCTGCTCAACTTTTTATTCTGTGTCTTTAAGATATCTGTTGTGTGTGTGTGTGTGTTAGTTGCTCAGTCATGTCTGACCCTTTGTGACCCCATGGACTGTAGCCCTCCAGGCTCCTCTGTCCATGGACTTCTCCAGGCAAGAATACTGGAGTGGGTTGCCATGCCCTCCTCCAGGGGATCTTCCCAATTCAGGGATCAAAGCCAGGTCTTCTGCACTGCAGGCAGATTCTTTACCATCTGAGCCACCAAGGAAGCCCAAAATATGTTTGCTTATTTATTTTTTGAACCTAATCTCTATTAAATACTACTAAGTATTAAAGGCACCAGACCCTTCCCAGTTTTGGTTACGGGCTCAGTGGGTATACGGAAGCACCCTCTGGTGGAACAGATGGAAGATACCTTTTTGAACATCCTGGTGGAATCCTCACTTATCTGCATGAACCGCATAATCACGTTGTTCAGATAGATGTCACTCAAGGTGGCGTGGTCTTTGCTTTCTCGCCTTACTTGGTTCAGGAGCAAATACCAGCAGTTCACTGGAGACAGTAAGTTCTGGTCTTTCCTAAGAAGTGAAGAAAAGAGAATTAGCATCAAGTTCAAAGCTGATCCAAACAGCTGAGGGGCGTCACCGAGGCAAAACCAGGAGCTGCAACACATGGGTGGCCCTTGTTTCTTCTCCTCTGGGCATAGCTCTTAGCGAGACACTCGACAGCACTGGGATCAGAAAAAAAATACTTACCAAGAACACCAGTCAAAAGCTACAATCCTGACCAGGGCACAGAACCCGAACACACACACAATACTCAGGCAGGCCTTCAGCTTTAATCACCTCATTGAAGAAAGCAGTTCATGTTTATATAAAAATCTATTGACTACTGTCTCACAGACAGACTGTGGTTTGCCACTGAACACAAAACCTGCTTTGAATGTCCGGTATGCTGCTGGAAGAGATCTGGCTAGGTATACTTTCCATGGGACATAAATGTGAGGATGATTTACTAGTCCCCTGATACTTAACCTCCAGCCTCCCAAGTGTTCCTGGGAAGCAAAACTTTATAGCATTGTCTCAAGACTCATGAATAGAACCAAGAGGTTCCTGGCTTATGACCTGTCACACGTCCTTTTTAAGCTCATTGAGCTATTTCCTTGTTTTATTCTAGATAATAAAGTGAAAAGTGAATATAAACCACAAAAGGCAACTTGCAGAAAACTCTTAGCAAAAAACTCCAAAGAAAAGCAATGACTAATAGAGACATTACTGCTTTAAAAAAAAAAAAATATATATATATATATTTATTTATTTTTTGCTTTTTACTTAAAAAAAAATCTAACTATTGGAATTTCCCTGACTGTCCAGTGGTTAAGACTCTGCATTTCCAAAGCAGGGATTGTAGGTTTGATCCCAGGTCAGGGAACTAAGATCCTACATGACGTGTGGCATGGCCAAAATTTTTTTAAAAATTAAAAAAAAAAAAGCAAACCAAAACTAACTCTAAAATGGCAAAATGGCACAGAATGTTTTTATCCTAACTTAGAGACACTAGCGCAATTTTCCAAGACATATTATCCTCCTATTAGCAGTCATGATGATTTATGATTCTAAATATTAACTAAATTAGAAAAGAAATGATTAAACCAGGTCTTTCAGTTCTCAAGACCCTCAGAGTCAGGATTAAGAGTGCATCAAGTCAAAACTCTCTTTAGAAGAAAGAGGAAGCAGGAATGGGTATAAGGGTAGAAACCCCTGATCTAGGGTCCTAGCACTTAAAACCATGAGAGAAGACTTCCATTCTCCTAGCTGGCGTAATAAGAATTACGCCCCAACCCAAAGAACCTTCTTTTCCTTTCAAAGCCATTGGGCATGGGGCAGTGGTTCCATGGCAGAATACTGAATTCTTTGTACTGACATCCTCTACCACCCAGCCCCAAATGTAAATGCTACCTTACAGTAACTTACCTATATACTCTTTATGCTGAAGTAAACCATACATTCTTTGAGAATGTGGCATACTTTTTTTGTATTCTCATGGCCCTGCCATGTTCAGCTTTAAATACACGTTTTTTTCATTCACTGAATAAACATTTTTTATTGTCCTAATAGTAAGTAATAACAGTATTGACAACAATAAGAACAGAGACGGCTAAGTTATCATTTACTGAGCAACTACTGAGTACACAGGTCAAGTTCATGGAATATGGATCCATACTGTCTCTACTCAAATTCCAAAATCATTACGTACTAGCTAGGAGATCTTGGCCAAGTTATTTAAACTTCTCTGTGCCTCTGTTGCTTCATTTATAAGATGGGTAAAGTAGCAGTACTGATTTTATAAGATTATGAGGATTTTCAAGTTAATATATATATTTTAGTGTTTACTAGAATGCCTTAGATTCATAGCAAGTGCTATATAAAGCTGGGATCTTCCTGATGGCTCAGATGGTAAAGAATCTGCCTGCAGTGCAAGAGACCTGAGTTTGATCTCTGCGTAGGGAAGATACCCTAGAGAAGGGAATCGTTACCCACTCCAGTACTCTTGCCTGGAGAATTCCACGGACAGAGGAGCCTCATGGGCTATAGTCCATGGGGTCGAAAAGAGTTAAACACAACTGAGCGACTAACACTACACTATATAAAGTTAGCGATTTTCATCTAGCAGTTGGTCTAAAACCTACACACATCAACTACTTAATTCTACAATTTAAGGCAGAGATATTTAGATAGATCCCCTCTATCAATGAGGGAACTTAAGCTTTAGCAAGGCACAATGATTTGTTCAAGAACAAAACTAGTATCTGAGAAAGTCTTTGAGTCCAGGGAGGCTGATCCAAGCCTTGGTATTTCCACCATGCAGCGGTCAATTCAGGCCAAGGATTATCCTACGGGACAAGCATCCCAAAACTGAGTGAGACCTGGTAAAGTTAACAGTGCCAAAGATGTAACATTTGTGTCGTGAGGAGAAGGAATATTGAACGTGTACCCAAGTCAGTTGCATCAGGGATTTGTCATGTTTCTCATCTGATGGTCACAGAATCTCACTTTACAAGTTAGGAAACCAAGGCTCAGCAATACTGACTCTGCTGACCGAGGTCACACAGCAGAGCTAGTACTCAAGCCGGGTCTGTTTGACTCTTTCTTAAAGCTTGTCTTTGGTTTTTGTCCCCCAAACCTGGTTTTTGTCCTTTCTGTAGACTTATTATCTTATCTGCAGTCCCACAATCAACAATAAACTTAAGGAAAATTCCAAGCTACGTACCTTTTAAAGAAAACTAGTGAACCAGTCAGGAGAAAGAAACAGTGGCAGCTGACGCACTCAGGATGAGACCAGAGTGCACGCGCCCAGGCATGCTTTCAGCTCAGAAGTGAGTCCGAAGTACAGAACACACAAGGAGACACTCAAAAATGTTTACTGGACAAACCAATGGGCTGTCCTCTTATTTGCAATTACTTTAAAAACCGGACAGTTTCTATAAATGCAGATTTAGCACTGGCTCCAGTCTCTGTCAAGCACATCTGACATCTGCTCACCCTGGGAACCATCACCAAAATTTATTTCTATGCTGGACCAACACTACAGGTTAAAGTGAGCCCAAAATAAAAACTAAAAAAGGTATTCTGCAAAAGAACCCCTACTCTCTTTTTTTCTGCAAAAGTTCCTACTTTTTTCTTATGATGAGAAGAGTTTAAAAAGTTTTTTTTATGGACATAGAGTTGATGTGCAATATTATGTAAGTTATAGGTACACACTTAAAATATTATGTGAGTTACAGGTGTACATTAGTGATTCACAATTTTTAAAGGTTATACTCCATTTATAGTTACTATAAAATATTGGCTATATTCTGTGTTATATAATTTATCTTCATAACTTTAAAAATACCTAATAGTTCGTACCTCTTCATCTCCTATCCTCATGTTGTCCCTCTCCCCACTGGTAACCACTAATTTGTTCTCTATATATGTGAGTCTGCTTCTTCCTTATTATATTCACTAGTTGTGTTTTTTAATTCCACATACAAGTGATTTCATACAGTATTTGTCGGTATTTATCAGACAGCATCTGACTTATTTCCCTTAGCATAATACCCTCTAAGTCCATCCATGTTGCTGCAAATGGAAACACTTCATTCTTTTTTTATGACTTGAGCAGTGTCCCATTGTGTGTCTGTAACATAGCTTCTGTATCCATTCATGGACACTTAAGTTGTTTCCATTCCTTGGCAGTTGTAAATAATTGGGATGCATGTATCTTTTCAAATTAGTGTTTTGTTTTTTTGGATATATACCCAAGAGCAGAATTGCCAAAGAAGACCACTGATGGCTAACAGGCACATGAAAAGATGCTCAACAGCATTCAGTTCAGTTCAGTCGCTTAGTCGTGTCCGACTCTTTGCGACCCCATGAATCGCAGCACGCCAGGCCTCCCTGTCCATCACCAACTCCTGGAGTTCACTCAGACTCACATCCATTGAGTTGGTGATGCCATCCAGCCATCTCATCCTCTGTCGCCCCTTTCTCTTCCTGCCCCCAATCCCTCCCAACATCAGAGTCTTTTCCAATGAGTCAACTCTTCACATGAGGTGGCCAAAGTTTGGAATTTCAGCTTTAGCATCATTCCTTCCAAAGAACACCTAGGACTGATCTCCTTTAGAATGGATGGGTTGGGTCTCCTTGGGGAAACGCAAATCAAAACCACAATGAGATATATCACCTCACACTCACCATGATGGTCACCATCAAAAAGAACACAAATAGCAAATACTAGAATGGATGTGGAGGAGAGGGAACCCTCCCACACAGTCAGTGGGAATATAAATTGGTGTAGCCACTGTGAAAAACAGTATGGAGGATTTAAAAAACAAACAACAAAAAAAAAACTATCCTACTTTTTAGGAGCAAAGGCCACAGAAGGGTATCAAATAAAACTGCAAAGCCAGTGGTGAAGACTGATATGTGCTTTTCTGCAACCTCCTACCATTTGGAGCCCAGGAGCATTTGGGCTTCCTTATTGTCCCGTGTGTGTGTCAGGGTGGTGGGGTGTGTGGAGGTGGGTGTGAGTGATTTTTAAAAAAAAAAATTTTGTCTCGAGGTATAGTCAATTAATAGTGTTGTGACAGTTTCAGGTGAACAGCAAAGGGACTCAGCCATAGAAATACATGCATCCATTCCCCCTCAAACTCCCCTCCCATCCAGACTGCCGCATAAAACTGAGCAGGGTTCCCTCTGCTCTACAACAGGTCCTCAGTGGTTATCCATTTTAAGTATAGCAGTGTGCACATGTCCATCCCAGACTCCCTAACTGTCCGTTGGCCTCATCCGTGTGAGGTTCTGCTCTGCTGTTTCAGGGAGACAGCAGTTCTGCTGCCCCTGACTTTGGGCTGGGATGCTGTGCTATAGGATGGTGATGAGCAAGTTCTCACATCCAGCTCCCTACCTTGCACAGGCCTCCGCTTCTGTCCCCACGTGGGATACATTCACCACACAAGTTTTCAGTTCCCTTTTCCTTTCTGGGCCACAATTTCCCCTACTTTCCTGTGAGTTCAGTTATAGATTTGCAATGATGTCTCTTAGATTTTTGTCAGCATTTCCAGGAGTTTTGTGACAGAAATATTTCTCATACATCTAGTTGTTGAAAGACTGGGCTGCCTTTTTAACATCTCCTAAACAATTCTAGTTCTACCTGCAGTGTGGCTGGTTCACGCCATCATGGTGAAGGAGTTCTGCCTGATCTCCCTCCAGACTATGCCCATGTCCTCCTCCAGCCCACAATCCTATCTACAGTTTTCATTTCAAGATGCAGTTCTGAGCTGGTCACCCTTCAACTTAAAAGCCTCTACAAAGGCTCCTTAAGCCCCGAGGATAAAGTCCAGACTTCCTGGTATGGTCTATAGGCCTCTGTGATCAGGCACAACATACATGGGGAGCCTCATAGCTCACTACCTCACTACTCACTCCCACTGGATTACTTCCTGCTCTGCAAAGCCGCCCTGCTCCCTTTCCCTCGGGCCCCTTATGCACCATGTTCCTGCTGCTTGAATGTCCTGCTCTGGGCCCTTACCTGGCTAACGAGTCCTTCAGGTCTTCACTTATGTATCATTTCTTCTAGGACCTTACCTGGACCCCACCTCCACTACAGAATGGATTTCCACCACGTCTCCCTGGTAGCTTGCACTGACATCTTTCAGACCACCTGTACACTCTATTAGAGTTGCTTGCCTACTTGACTCCCAGATTTAAATTCTAAAGTAAATCTCATTACTGAAAAACTTGCATGTATTTTATTTAAACAAATGAAGTACAGCTGACCCCTGAACAAGTAGGGTTTGAACTTTGCAGGTCTATTTACATGCAGAATTTTTTCAATAAATGTAACAGCTGTATTTTCATTTCATATATCTTTAAATTAACTAGGTACAGGGAATAGTTTCTGTTCAATTAGAGATCACAATAGGTAAAACTTGGGTCTGAGCCCTGATTCTATCCACAACTGTTCAGCTTCCTGCCTTTGGCCGAGTCATTTACCAATTCCTTTGTTTTTGAGGCAGAGATAACAGTAAACCGACTTTCCACTGTGCAGGGGTGGGCAACCTAACCCTTGTGGTTGTTCAAGGGTCAACTGTCAATTAAGCTAGATCATAAGCATTTATCAAAGGCCCTTGTTTTAAGTCAGTCTCTACTGCAACCACCACAAATACTACTGGGGCGGGGTATGGGAACGTAAATTTAAGCAACCCTCATTGATTATTTTCATGTAAGGTCACTACAAAAATCCTGAGCTCTCTGCATGAAGAATCAGCTATTTAAAATTTGCCTATCCAAATATCTATCTGCCAGTGTTAGAGTGAAGTCAGGAAAAGAAAAACAAATGTCATACATTAACACATATATGTGGAATCTAGAAAAATGTTGCAGATGAACTTATTCTCAAAGCAGAATTAGAGTCACAGATGTAGAGAACAAACATATGGATACCAAGGGGGAAGAGGGTGTGGGATGGATTGGGAGATTGGGATTGGCATATATACACTATTGATACTATGTACAAAATAGATATCCAACAAGAACCTACTGTATAGCACAGGTAAGTCGACTCAGTGCTCTCTGGTGACCTAAATGGGAAGGAAATCCAAAGAAGAGGGGATATATGTATATGAGTGGCTGATTCATTTCGCTACATGGAAGAAACTGTCACAACATCGTAAAGCATCTATACTCCAATTAGAAAAAAACTGGCTTGAATCACAAAAACAAACAAAACCAAATATCTACCTGTGTTAGGCATCAACTCCTAGTGTATCTATTGCAAACAGAAACACGTCAAGAG
The DNA here is from genome assembly GCA_006408675.1 of Madoqua kirkii. Lineage (NCBI taxonomy): Eukaryota > Metazoa > Chordata > Mammalia > Artiodactyla > Bovidae > Madoqua > Madoqua kirkii. The sequence goes on from SJYC01142625.1 coordinate 18,434, forward strand.
AATATTATTAGTTTAATATGTAATATATTTATGCTCATAAATTATAAATGCAGAAGGTTGCTTTTATTTATGGGGATATATCAATCAACAATGTTTCAGACAAAAAATGGAAAATTCTAAAACCAATAAAGGGCTTCCCTTGTGGTTCAGTGTGGGAAACCTGGGTTCAATCCCTGGGTTGGGAAGATCCTCTGGAGAAGGGAAGGGTTACCCACTCCAGTATTCTGGCCTAGAGAATTCCATGGACTGTAGAGAAGACAGGATATTCTCTTGGAAAGATGAATTTGAGTCAAGCCTCTCTTACTTGTACTGTTGATGATCCTTAGTGCTTCTTGTTTTGGCCATGAATCTTTCTGCTAACTTTTCTAGGTTCCGAGAATAATCCGTCTCAATTTCAGCTTTTTTCCGGAAGAAATCTTGCAGGTCCTGCAGAAGCTGAACTCTCATCTCTGTCTGCTGCTCCAGGCATTTCTGTTGTTCTACCAGCTGAGCTCGAATTTCTAAGGAGAGAAGAAGAGAACCCATTTCATGATTTCATGAAAATAACTGACGTGTTCTGGTATGTGCAAGATAAAAATACTGAATCCTATCATACATTTAGCTCTGCATTGGACCTTTACGAGGCTGCTGTGTTCAGGCTGGGTCTTTAAATAAAGATATCTGCTTGCAAACTTACGGTTGCCAGGGTGGGGTGGGGGGAGATCAGGGGAAGGGAAAGGGAGTTTGTGATGGACATGTACACACAGCTATATTTAAAATGGATAACTAACAAGGACCAACTGTAGAGCACATGGAACTTTGCTCAATGTTATGTGGCCGCCAGAATGGGAGGGGAGTTGGAGGATGGATATACATATAATGGGTTGAGTCCCTTTGCTATTTGGCTTAAAATATCACAACACTGTTGATGGGCTAAGTGCTTAGTCGCTCGGCTGTGTCTGACTCTTTGCAACCCTAGGGACTGTAGCCTGCCAGGCTCCTCTGTCCATGGGATTTCCCAGGCAAGAATACTGGAGTGAGTTGTCATGCCCTCCTCCAGGGGATCTTCCCAACATTGGGACTGAACCCAGGTCTCTTGCATTTCAGGCGGATTCTTTACAGTCTGAGTCACTGGGGAAGCCGGTTAATCGTCTATATCCCAATATAAAATAAAAAATTAAAAAAATAAAAGAGAGATATCTGCTGACCCTTTAAAAGAATGAGCTAACCCTCAGGAAAGAATGTAACAAATTAGATTAGAAACATGGATTACATTCGCAACACCACAAACATGCATGGAGTCATGAGGGGGAAAAAAATTAAAGGCTTTCAGATAACAATTTGTAACATATGACATCTTTGAGGACATTGTAGTTTTTTAAACAGCGTTTCACCTCAACTATCCTTTTTGAGTTGGCATGGCAGCGAAGTGAGCACCATTTCTTCCAGAATTCTGAACCTTCTCAACTTCTTTGCCAGCTGGCACATACGAACACTGACATCTGGTAATTTTTATTTAGTGCATAAATTTCTAGTTTGTAAAACACACAGCTGTAGGGTTTATAGGAATGCCACGCCTAAAAATAATTTCTTTCTATTTCCAAATAATCCATTCATTATGGGGTAATCCCTGGATTCTGCTTTATTATTTTGATCACAAGATCAAGAGCTCTTCACTTGGCTTTTCACATTTTCCACACTGTCCCAACTAACTAAGCTTCATCACATATAACATCCTGAAAAGAATCCTTTGACAATTTTAACAAGTTAGGAACATGAACGTTAGTCATTTAGTGCTTTAGTAGAAACACAAAAGCAAAAGTGTGTCATGCAAAACTCTCTGCAAAGGACTATAATAATGAACCATGTGTGTTTTGGAAAAGGAGATACAGTAACTAATAACTACTGACTTGTTTTTGTTCTGAGACTCAGGGCTAACCTCCAAAGACAAGAATATTCATACTGGAAAACTTCTTTATTTCATCTTTCCCAGTGTGAGTGCATATTCCTAAAAGTGAGGGCTGAATCTAATTCAGTGGATTTAGTAGAAATCGATGTCCAAATAACACTGCCTCAATTGCATCCTATTCTTCAGTAGCTGAGCTGACAATACATACCCACATACTTGACCATGTGTAATCAGGGTCATTAACAGCAGGGCAATCCAGTTCTGAATGAGGAGTCAGGAAATTTACTCAACTTAATAATAGCTAATAATAATTGAATACTTACTGTTATACACTCTACTGAAGTAGGTACTAATATTATCCTCATTTTGCAAAGAAGAAACTGAGGTTTAATGAGATAATATCCTTCATCTAGAGACTTCAGCTGGTAAGTAGCACCCTCAGGAGCTCTAACCCAGGTCTGTTCATCAAATTAATCTTAATAGAATGCTTCTGCCTGACTTTCATCCATGCAACATGTTTTAAGAGCGTATAGTGTGCCAGGTCGATATCCTGGCAAAGAAGATACAGCAACTATGATCCAAATTCTGGCAAGAAAGATACAGTAACTATGAAACAAGGTCTCAGCTCTAATTGGTCATGTCCCAGCAGCCCGGTTTTGGAGGAGTCCTGGGAGAAGATAGGAAAACATTTCTCAACTGTCCTCTCTTAGTTTTTCCACTTGGAGATTGGGGGACCCTGTTATTTATCTCAGAGAAGTGTGGTGAACACCAAAATGAAGACAGATTACAGGTTTTTAACTACCACAAACAGCAGCTGAATTTTAGTCAATCAAAGAAAAGTGTTTTTCAATACAGTATTATAATCAGCATGTCTGCTGAACTCTTTCCTCCTAAATACAGACCTAGTTTTATTTCATAAAGAAAAAAAATCAAGGGAGTGGGTATTTCTCATTCAAGAATCCTAGCAAGTCTTTTATGATGAAGTAATTTTAGCTCATCTTGCTGTGCTAGCTGAAAAAAAATATCTATCATCTTAAGCTGTCAACTAGTTCTGTTTTGTTTTTTAAAGCTGTCTTGGTGCCAAAAAAGAAAGAAAAGTAGGTGAGAGTACGAATCTCACAGAAGCACACAAAAATTACATGGGGTTCCTTCTTGGATCTCATTCTTAGATTTTTCTCTTGCTTGTTTCCTTCAGGGTTTAAAATCAAGAGTCAGAGAATTTTGAGAAGAACGATCCTCTTTTAAACAGTTAAAATCCCAACCTCAGTTTGCAGGGAGTAACTGTTACTTCACGTTATCTGTCATTTTCTGGTCAATATAGTACACTGGCAACATTTTCAACAGCAAAAAACTGGAAGGACAGAAACTAGAGAAATAGTACCTGGCAAAAATTAGAGAAGAAGAACATGACTTTTAATTTAGAAAAGTTTGACAAATGAGGAAAAGGTCACAAGAGAAAAAAAAAATTATGATATAAGTACTAACATAAGAACTCTCCAGTTAAGAAGGGAAAACCTTTGGATACCTCATGTCACATCAGAGTTGTTAAGCAGCACAATTCAGCAGGTCCTCTTCCTGCATATATGCTGTGCCTCTATTAACACGACTTTATCAGATTTGAGCTCACTGAGTATAGTACCATATTTTAAAGACTTTTAAACAAATGAATAAAACAAATGCTGGTCATATTAATCTTGGTTCACTGCTTAGAACAGATCAAAGAAGGCCTGTGGAGCACTGGGCCCTGAAGTGAAGTATCAGTCGCTCAGTCGAGTCTGACTCTCTGCAACCCCTGCCAGGCTCCTCTGTTCGTGGAATTCTCTACGCAAGAATACTGGAGTGGGTAGCCATTCCCTTCTCCAGGGCATCTTTCTGACCCAGGGATCAAAGCTCAGGTCTCCTGCGTTGCAGGCAGATTCTTTGCAGTCCAAGCTATCAGGGAAACCCTACACTGTACCAATCCTGTGATGAGATCATAAATGGCTATTAGCTTTCTCGAATTAGTACTGACTGGATTCTTTCCCCCTCAGGTCCAAGCTTCATGTTGAGTTATAGTTGACCAAGCTGTTACTGAGCTCCTATTTTGTGTAAGGCAGTGTCCTAGGCAATGGACGTGTTTGACACAGCTTCTCTGGGTAGAGAGGAAATCCTAAAATGAGAGTATCAAGATACCATGCTCAGTGCTCATAATTAAGGAATGGAAAGAGGAGCTGATTCAGATGGTAAAAGAGCCTAGAAGATGTCACACCCTGAAAAATAAGAAGGTTTTAAGACAGACAGCTGAACTACACAGAATGGGAGAAAATGTTTGCAAATCGTATACTTAATAAGAAAGGGCTTTCCTGGTGGCTCAGTTGGTAAAGAATCCAACTGCAATGCAGGAGACCACTTGTAATGCAGGGGACGAAAACCTGATCCTTAGGTCAGGAAGACCCCCATGGAGAAGCAAATGGCAATGCTGCTCCAAAATTCTTGCCTGGGAAATCCCATGAACAGAGGAGTCTGACGGGCTACAATCCAATGGGTGACAAATCCCTCAGAAGAAATGGAGTAGCCATCATAGTCAACAAAAGACTCCGAAATGCAGTATGCCATGATCTTCGTTTTCTGAATGTTGAGCTTAAAGCCAACTTTTTCACTCTCCTCTTTCACTTTCATCAAGAGGCTTTTTAGCTCCTCTTCACTTCCTGCCATAAAGGTGGTGTCATCTGCATATCTGAGGTGATAGATATTTCTCCCAGAAATCTTGATTCCACCTTGTGTTTCTTCCAGTCTAGTGTTTCTCATGATGTACTCTACATATAAGTTAAATAAGCAGGGTGACAACATACAGCCTTGACGTACTCCTTTTCCTATTTGGAACCAGTCCGTTGTTCCATGTCCAGTTCTAACTGGTGCTTCCTGACCTGCATACAGATTTCTCAAGAGGCAGGTCAGGTGGTCTGGTATTCCCATCTCTTGAAGAATTTTCCATGATTTATTGTGATCCACACAGTCAAAGGCTTTGGCATAGTCAATACAGCAGAAATAGATGTTTTTCTGGAACTCTTTTGCTTTTTCCATGATCCAGCAGATGCTGGCAATTTGATCTCTGGTTCCTCTGCCTTTTCTAAAACCAGCTTGAACATCAGGGAGTTCACGGTTCACATATTGCTGAAGCCTGGCTTGCAGAATTTTGAGCATCACTTTACTAGCATGTGAGATGAGTGCAATTGTGCGGTAGTTTGAGCATTCTTTGGCATTGCCTTTCTTTGGAATTGGAATGAAAACTGACCTTTTCCAGTCCCGTGGCCACTGCTGAGTTTTCTAGCACATGAAAGGTAACTCAAAGTCAATCACTATCAGGAAGATACAAATCCAAAGCACAATGAGATATGACTTCACACTCACTCACTCTCACTCAGAGACACCACAAGTGCTGGTGGGGGTTGGAGAAGCTGGAACCCTCATACACTGCTGGTAGAAGTGTAAAATTGTACACCCATTTTGGAACAAATCTGGCAGGTCCTCAAAGTCTGACATAGACTGAGTAAACCTACTCCTACATATATACCCAAGAGAAAACATATTTCCACACGAAAATGTATAGACAAATGGTTGTGGCAGTATGACTCATAACAGCTGAAATGTGGAAATAACCTAAATGTCCTTCCATGGAACCAAAGGATAAAATGAGGTATGGCTGCAAACTGGGGTGTTATTCATTCACAAACAGGAATGAAGTAAAGATTCATGCTTACACTGAGAATACAAGCTTAGTGAACAAAACTAGTCACAAATGGAAAGTGTGATTACATTAATGTGAAATGTCCAAAAGAGACTACTCCATAGAAACAGAAAGTAGAGGAATTGTTGACTAGAGGGCTGGAGGTGCTGAAGGAAATGGGAAGTGATGGCTAAGGGGTGCAGGATTTTTTTTGAGGGGGGGATGAAAATGTTGTAAAAGTGACTGTAGTGACAGTTACAAAACAGTTACTAAAAAGCAACCGTGCACTCTAAACGGTACACGGGAATGGTACACGGAATGAAATATGACATAGCTCAGTGCAGCTGTGACATTAAAAGAGATGGACTGCCATATCGCAATTCCATGAAATCATGCTTGAGACATTTCTGAGAATGATAACAGCAGTAACAAACAACTAAATGACTCCTATTTCCACACCTGGGACACCTGGGACTTTTCCCCAAGGACACCTGGGACTTTTTTACTGGTTTATCAAATTAGACAACATGGGGCAAGCACTTTAAAATGAAGTCTTCATAAAATGACTCTTGCTTCAGTATTTTTACCTCATCTCAATTTATCTATGATCCAGAATGGTATACAACAGATTAACCTAATAGAACATTGAGAGCTTTATCACCATGACTCCCAGACGACTGCATAAAACACTACAAACTCTTTCAGGCAGAAAAATGCCACCTCAGAGGAGTCTTCAAGCAGCCATTATTTAAATCTAGGGCAGGACCTACTAAATACTAATAATGGCCATTTTAACAGAGCTAAAATTTACCGTTTTTTTTTTTTAATGACTGTTATTTCATTTCTGTTCTACCAGCACATCACCACTGGATGAATCAACATCAGTAAGCCAATAAGAATAATACACAAAAAGATGACGCTTTCAAACTACTCAGTTTGGAAAAAAAAAAAAAAGGTTGAAATAGTTCCTCTTCTAGCTATAAAAATCTGCTGACTAACACTTACCAAATAAAATGGAACTGCCTAGGAAAGGAGGAAACAGAGCCATTTCTTGCTATTGCCCTGATAAAGGGAAGTCCTAACCCTTAAAATAAATTTGTGTGAGACCACAAAGTATGATGCATATTTCATGGAAAGATTGAGGCCAGACTGGGCTGTTTTGCTAATATGTTACTGACTGATTAGGACTAGGACATAAAATTGATAGACTGGGTGTGAAACTTGTGATCATAAAGCAAAAAATAAAAGCACAGTAACACTTCTAAACCTTCTCAAACCATCTCAATTATTTCACAGTGTCTGAAAATACACATTGTGTATAGATATAGGTACGTTAACCCAAAGGATATAAGGAACTTTCCCAAATGACAGATAAGAACACCTGGAATGTCTTGAAAAAGAAGAACCCAATGAGATTCTAACTGCTTCACTCAATTTTTCACATAGTCATGTGAATATGTATACAACCTAGCAGCTCCTGCTTAGCTGAACACTAGGTACAAACTCGTGAAATAATGCTTTTGAAAAGCCTAAAAAAGCCAGAAATTTGGAACAAAAGATCCACGTGAACTTTATTTTGTGTGTGTGTGTGTGAATAAGCAAAGGCCATTTCCTCACTAGAAATCTGAACCCAAGATTCCAGCTTCTTTTGCACCCTGCACCTTGTGGATTTGTGCTGGAGATAAAGTGTCACCTATTACAAGTTCCATGACATGGGGCAAGCTGCTTAACATCTTGAAAAATAGGACTTCGACCTCACGAGACTGTGGTAAGACAGATGATGCAAGCGAAAAGCAAGCTGCAATCTGCAAATCACTATGAAACAGATGGAGATGTATTATTACTGGTATCACCAGGCTTTCATGAGAAAAATGTTTATTGACTATTACTGTGTGCCAGATTCCCTTCTAGTGGCTCTAGCTAACAGACTGGAAAGGAAAAGCCCCATTCTCAGGGAGGAGACACCCAAGGCCAACAGATGGTGAGAGTGAGTGACTTCCAGGGCTTTGCGTCACCAACATCAAGGAGCAATGTAAAGTGTGGGGAGAAAGTGTGTGCGCCCCGGCAAACAGACAAGTGCTGAGGAGGTGGTCCTGAGGCTAACTTGGCAGTGGGCTGGCAGACACAGAGGGGATGGGCATCCCAGGCTGAGGAAGGCTTAAGCACAGGGGTGAAGAGAACCTGGCCAAGTACTTCTCTGCACTACAATCTAACTCCACTTGGTAATAGGCCTAGTCACAGGCTAGGTCAGAAAGGACCCCACATGGTTGGCTAAGGAGCAGAACTTTATCTTTTAGGCCAGTTTTCCCAACTGGCCTGATGGTAAGAGCCACCAGGCGAGCTTACTAAAAATACCTACCTGATTCTTTTGGTCTGACAGGACCAGGAACAGAGGATATCCAAGTACCCAGGGTGAATCTTATCACTGTGCAACCTTAGGAAACACCAGTGGAAAGGAACTGAACAATTCTGAACACGGAAGACACACACACAGTCTGATCTGCATTTCAGAAATTAGCACACATAAATGAATAAACGACATGAAATATCTGATAAATATGAAATACTTTCATACTATTGAAATATTTTGGAGAAGGCAATGGCATCCCACTCCAGTACTCTTGCCTGGAAAATCCGATCGACAGAGGAGCCTGGTAGGCTGCAGTCCATGGGCTCGCTAAGGGTCAGACATGACTGAGCTACTTCACTTTAACTTTTCACTTTCATGCATTGGAGAAGGTAATGGCAACTCACTCCAGTGTTCTTGCTTGGAGAATCCCAGGGATGGGGGAGCCTGGTGGGCTGCCATCTATGGGGTCGCACAGAGTCGGACACAACTGAAGCGACTTAGTAGTAGCAGCATTGAAATATTTTCAAACAATTTATGAAATAGTTTCCTTTGTAAGCTACGTGAGTGTGCGTGTACCTGTGTGCTCAGCCGCTTAGTCGTGTTCCACTCTTTGCGACCCCGTGGACTGTGGCCTGCCAGGCTCCTGTGTCCATGGGATTCTCAGGCAAGAATACTGTAGTAGGTTGCAATGCCCTCCTCCAAGGGACCTTCCAACCCAGGGACTGAATCTGTGTCTCTTACGTCTCCTGCATTGGCATTTGGGTTCTTTACCATTAGTGCTCCCCGGAAACCAGAAATCCTGTATCGCTACAGCCTACCAGGCTCCTCAGTCAATCAGATTCTCTAGGCAAGAATACTGGAGTGGGTTGCCATGCCCTCTTCCAGAGGATCTTCCTGACCTAGGGATTGAATAGGGGTCTTCATGTGAATTATGAATTATCGTGCAAAACAAACCACCACCACTGACAAAAACCCTCACAAGAATGAATGGTATCCATATTTTTCTGTGCCTAAGTTTATTATTTTAATTAGTTATGAATCACCCATTTCTGTCATCTGGTGTGGAAGTAATGAGTATTTCCCTGTCATCTGTTATCAGAGAGGAGAAGCTGACTGTCAACCACACTAGAGAAAAAGCTTTAGAGCTGTGCTGTCCAACGCAGCCATGTGTCACCCTGAGCACTTGAAACGTAGCTGGTGCAAACTGAGATGTGCAAGTGTAAAATACACAGAGGATTTCAAAATCCTAGTGTGTGGGGAAAAAAGAACATAAAAGCTATATGTTCTAGCTATATTAATGCTAGAATTAAACATTTTAAACATACTCAGTTATAAAAAGATATTAAAATTAATGTCACTTTTTTTTTAACGTGACTGTTAAAGAACATTTAAAACTGGAAATGTAGCTCATCTATAGGACAATTCTCTAGTGATGAAGTTTCTGATAAGTGGAATCTGAAAAGTTCTGTAAGTGGAATCAGAAAAGGTCTTTGAAGAGTTGTCTGACTTGATCGGAAGCTAAGATTTATACACAAGGCAAATATGGGCCAGAATACAGAGTATCAGGACACTGGTTCCAGTTACAAAAATATGACCTTGGAATAGTAATCATCTCTGTGGAACTTATGTTTCCTCAACTGCAAAATAATCACTAATAATAACTGCTATATTTCCTTCCCAAAGGCAATGGAAGGCTTCAATGAGATGAGATATACAAAGACTTCTTCATCATGTCAAACACTGTAATGGCCAATTATCATGTAATGTGGACTGAGAAAAGATAAAAATATAAGTTCTAGATTTGATGGTGTCAATTACTCACACTAAAGGACTTTCAGAAAAGACTACAGGCAACTGGCATCAGTAGTGACAGCTTCAGTGGTTGGTCTGACACCGACTTTAAAGGATATGTAACATATGGAAGGCTCTGCAAATCTGGCAGAATGAAAAGTAGTTCCTTAAATAAATAAACTAAAAATAATAATTCTTGATACCCTGGCCCAAAAGAGTAACGTTCTGAAGAAGGAAGCTTAGGGTGGTTGGACCAAATAGAATCTTTCAGGTTACTTCTTCATGAAATATATAACTCCCTAAAGTCTATTTCTAGCATCAGGAAAAGACCCTGATGCTAGGAAAGATTGAAGGCAGGTGGAGAAAGAGATGACAGAGGATGAGATGGTTGAGTGGCATCACTGAGTCAACGGTCATGAGTTTGAGCAGCCTCCAGGAGAAGGTAAAGGACAGGGAAGCCTGACCTGCGGTAGTCCATGGGGCTGGACAACTGACCAAGAACAGCAAAGTCTTTTTCTACTTCTGACTTATGAAATCACCAACTACTGAAGCAAAATAAACAGCACAGACATTTATGAAATTGGGTTGCTCCATTCTAAGCTCAAAGCATGGCTTCCTCCTAGCATGCCAATATCTGAGCAAATATTTGAATATCTGCAGGGCGGGGGGAGTAGAGTTATGATGAATCCTTTAGAAACAAAATAAGAAAGTGTCCTCTCAGCGCAGTTAATCCTCACAGCATGGATATGAAAGTAAGTCAGTATCACAACATTTCCTACACTTACAGACTGTATTTGTTTTTCTAAATTTTCATAATAATATCCTCATTTGAAATGACATTTACTTCAGTATTATCTTTGAACAAGCTCATTAGAAAAGTTTTCATAACTTTTGACAGCCAAATATTCTATTCTGGCCCAGAAAATGTTTTAATGTATAGAAACCAAATTTGCACTCCCCCCACCCCCCCAGATGAGAGCTAGCTAGGATTAAAGCCAATAAATTCAGGTGATCAATTATTGCAGTTTAACTACATTGTTGGAAAGGCCAGTTTAAGGAAGTACAAATCTGAATGATTCAATTTAGTGCTTTTATTTCGAATGCACAAGAGGCAGAACTTCATTAACTTCCCCATAATTAAGCAAGGACATTTAAAATCATACTAGTAGATTGATTTTTATTACCAGAAAAAGACAGCGTATGGAAATCACTATCTGCAGAGTCCAAGATTTACATTTTGGAATGGCTGTGCCACAAAAGTGCAAGGCATTCTCTAAACGGTGACTTTCTTTGCTGAAATAATTGAACATGGAAGTCTCAGGGCATAAACATGTTCCACATGTGGCTTTCTCTAAATAAGTTTGGAGAATGAAAAACTTTTAACTAGTTTAAATCTTTTGTACAGAATTAATCGCAAATTGAGGCTTTTTAAAATTAAGGCTATTTCCCAAGCAGTAATTACAGTTTTAAAGCATCTACTAGAACACAGTTGAACTTCCCAAGCAATTTACCATTTACATTGAACGGGAGACTATTTACTGAATTCTTACTATGTTCCAGATCCTGTGATAAGTACCTGATGTAGTTTAGCTCATTTAATTCTCACAGCAACCTATTATGTAATGCTTCCATTCCATACATGAGGAAATCAAAGCAAGAGACTAAGTATTTTGTCCAAAGTCATACAGTGAATAAGGACTAGAGCTTAGATTCCCATTCAGGCTTGTCTAACTCCAAAGTTCCTGATGCAAACTTATAGCATTCAACAGTTACACACAATGTGCAATTACACAAAGCAAGTCTAAGTGATCCAGGCCAAGCCTTAGTGATAATTTATTAGAATGTATACAGATGCTGTGTATAACTATTAATGCATCAAATAAAAGTTTAAGTGCAAAGTGTCTAGCATCATTTAGAAAAGCAATAAAAATTTCATTTCTATCATTGATATTTAAAAACCTAATATTTTACAAAAACTAGCTAAGCGGCTAACGCTAATTCTCTAGTACTACTAAATGTCCTGGTTTTATGGGAAACTATGTATTAAGTCAATTACTTTGTTTTAGATCATTATTGTTACTGCTATTATGTTCCAATTATTGTAGAGTTTTGAACTATACAGACTATTAATCTGATTACCAGTATCATGTCTCTAAATTTCCATACAGCACATAATAGATTCTCAATAACCATCTTTGATGAATGCTTGCTTCCATAAAGATAGCTAGTTACTAAAATGCTTCATTCTGCACATCTGGACATGGGACTCAAATTTTGCTAATTCATAAAATGGGTTTCCTGTCTCCTCTCTCCGCAACCCACCACCCATACCACTATATCTCTTCATTCTTTGCTCCACGTGGTCCTGCTGGTATCTAGCCCTACAAGGTTTCCTCCATAAACAATGCTCTACTCAGTCAACAGTAGAAAAAACTCCAGTTAAATCTAGTGAAAATCATGTTTTAAACATCTCTCAATTAAAGATATCTTTTATGTGTCTACTTCCACGGTAAGAGAACACCTTCATCTAGGTGTTCATTTACTTTTCCTTAGACTTCTATTAGAGACTCTGATGGGATTGCTGTTGGCAACTTCATAGTCGATAACCTCTGGCTCCAAGTGAACTACCTGAATCTGATTCAGGAGCTGACACAAGGAAACCAGAAAGTAGCCGAGTTACTTGTGCTTCCTTAACATTCATTTCACAGTTGGAAGCCACAATTCCAGATCACAGAATAAATATCTTTCAGCCATAGGCTACAAAATTCTTAAAGAGATGGCATTAAAAAAAATCATTAAAAAATATATACACACACTCCTGACACCCAACACTTGGGCTTCCCAAGTGGCTCAGTGGTAAAGAATCCACCTGCCAATGCAGGAGATGTGGGTTCAATCCCTGGGTAGGGGAGATCTCCTGGAGGAGGACATGGCAACCCACACCAGTATTCTTGCCCGGAAAATCCCACGAACAGAGGAGCCTGATAGGTTATATTTAGTTCACAGGGTTGCAAAGAGTTGGATATGACTTACTGACTGAGCACACACAGCATATATTTTATACATGTGCATATCTTTTAAGGTTTTTCAGGCCTAAGCAAATACTGAACATTCATCAGCTCGTTAAAATGGCAGAACTAATCATTCCCTTCTCGGGATGTCCTTGGTGGTCCAGCGGTTAGGACTCTGTTTCCATTGCAGGGAGCACAGGTTTGATCCCTGGTCAGGGAATTAAGACCCTTAAGCTGAGAGGCATAGCCAAATAAACAAAAATCCTCTTCATTTCATCCTTCAAAATACCAAAGAAAATGTCCAATTTGAGAGAAAAACCTACGTATAATCATAATATTCTTCTTATAAAGAAGAATATTCTTCTTTTATCCTCTTAGAAAAGCCAAATTCTATAGTAAAAGTTATTTTTGGTCCTGTACAAACATTCAACCTTTGCCCACATAATCTGCAGAAACTGATTCAAAAACATTCTCTCATTGTCTGCTCAACCAGCAAAGGATTACAAAAATGCTTACACTTTTCATCTGACAAACACTGAGTAACTTTCAGGTGCTGTGCCCTGAAGAAAGAAAGATTAAACCCATTGCTTTTTGCCCTCAGGGCCTCCCAAGGTAGCTCCTGGTCTACAGACATGTAAAAATAACTTGTTTTTTAATTTTTTTTTTTTTTTAGTGTGTGTGTGTGTGTGTGTGTGTGTGTGTTGGGGCTTCCCAGGTGGTGTTAGTGGAAAAGAATCCATCTCCCAATGCAGGAGACTTAAGAGATGCAGGTTCAACCCCTGAGTCAGCAAGATCCCCTGGAGGAGGGCATGGCAACCCACTCCAGTATTCCTGCCTGGAAAATCACATGGACAGAGGAGCTTGGTGGGATATAATCCATGGAGTTGCAAAGAGTCAAACACGACTGAAGCGACTTAGCATATACTGCACCTTATGGACTGTAGCCTGCCAGGCTCCTCTGTCCATGGGATTCTCCAGGCAGGAATACTGGAGTGAGCTGCCATGCATTTCTCCAGGGGATCTTCCCAACCCAGAGACTGAACCCATATCTCTTCTATCTCCTGCATTGGAAGGTGGATTCTTTATCACCGTGTTACCTGGGAAGCTACGGCAGTGCTGTAAATCCTACAATGGAAGCATGAAGAGAGTGCTGAGAGGACAGAGGAAGGAACAGTAAGTTCTTCCCAGGTGAATCAGGGAAGGCTCTGATATGACACAGGAGCCAGTACAGTAGCTAAGTAGAAGGATGTCAGCTGAGGATGTGTGTGAGAAGGGTATTATGGGTAAAAGGAGTAGCCTGTGCAAAGGCCCCAGGGTATGACTATCTGGAGAGATCAGGGAGTTTAGAACTGCAGTTTGTTACGTACTTCAGGGTCATAAGGTAGACAGGGGCTGGACCAATTATTAGGGGATTTAAAAGTAAATATTCTATAATGGTAAGGAGTGTTATCTTTACTCAGCTCTCATTATTGAGAATGCTTCAATTTATTTATTTAACAATTAAAAACACGTGCATATCCTCCCCTTCCACCCGGGAATGTAATGTACAGCACAGGGAACATGTCAATAATATTATAGTAACTTTGTATGGTGACAGATGGGTACTAGACTTGTCTATTGTGATTTTTTTGGTAATGCATAAAAATATCAAATCACGCTTGTACATCTAAACTAATATTGTAAGTCAACTGTATAATTTATAAAAAGAAAAAATGCATATTAATCACATTTAGAAAGGATAGCTATAGAAATATATTCTATAATATCAGAAAACATTTTCTGCCAAATATTTGACAAGCTTTTTTTAAGTGTTTAATACTAATTTAGATAAGAGAAGGTAGCGTCAGCTGCATTTAGTAGAATACTGAGGATATGGAACGGAAGGATTTATAAGTACCATAAGGTGATGACGTTGCCTTTCATTTCACTATAACTAGACTTATATCTAATTCTGAATTAAAGTAGTTTAAAATGGACTTCCCTGGTGCTCCTGTGGTTAAGAAGGACCAGTGCAGGGGACACAGATTAGATGTGTGGTCCAGGAAGGCCTTGGGGCAGCTATGCCTGTTCACCACAACTACTGAGCCCACTTGTCACAACTGCTGAAGCCCACGTGCCCTAGAGCCTGTGCTCTGCAACCAGAGGAGCCGCCGCAATGAGAAGCCCGTGCACCGCAACCAACGAGTAACCTGCACGCAGCAGTGAAGACTCACTGCAGCCAGAATCAGTGCAGCCTAGAGCAAGCAGTTTAGAATGGCAAATTATTGAAAACACCTACAGCTTACCTTTCTTACGTACTTTGTGGTGCACTGTCGTACAATTTACTTTGTAAGGCATACCTTGTAAAAGATACTGTATCATTGAATCTTTACAAAGCAGCAGTTTACAAAGGTAAAAATGCTAGCATTTTCTCATCTTAACACCTCTCTGTAAGCACTTGGCCGCATGTGTGTGCTCAGTCATGTCTGACTCTTTGCGATCCCATGGACTGTAGCTCACCAGGCTCCTCTGTCCATGGAATTTTCCAGACAAGAATACTAGAGCAGGTTGCCATTTCCTTCTCCAGGGGATCTTCCCAACCCAGGCATCACACCTGCGTCTCGTGCATTGACAGGCGGGTTCTTTACTAGCTGGGCCACCAGGGAGCCCTATTATAAACTCTTTACAGGATTTCAAACACAATATTAGCTTTATTGCCACTGCCACGTCCACTCTTTCTTAGCTGCTCTAACCTGGAAGAGATTCATTTTTAAACAAGATTGGATGCACGAACAGCTCGGAGCGCATTATTGAAAAATAGTAATCCTGCCGTTCAACACCCAGGATCAGCTAGTTTCTGCCTACCTTCCCCCTCATCACACATCTACAGTCTACATGTTGCTTCTGATTGAAACTTCCTTCCCAGATCCTTGCTCACACTGTGTATCCCCCCCTCTGTTAAGTTTCCCCAGGGTTTTGGCAAGAAGCAGAAGTACTAAAAGGTGGAAACAGAAGATGAAGGGCTGATGGGCTGAGGGAAAGAAAGCAGGTGGGAGTAGGAGAAGGGTAAGGGGAAACAGCTTACTGAGAAAACAAAAGAGAAAAGAATCAGGCAGAGAAGAGAGATAAGACAGGAGCAAAGGGGACCGCCCTGGACGTCCAATGGTTATGACTTCTCCTTACTATGCTGGTAGTGTGGGTTTGATCCCTGGT
The DNA here is from genome assembly GCA_006408675.1 of Madoqua kirkii. Lineage (NCBI taxonomy): Eukaryota > Metazoa > Chordata > Mammalia > Artiodactyla > Bovidae > Madoqua > Madoqua kirkii. Next base: position 34,372 of record SJYC01142625.1, read on the forward strand.
CAGGGAGCCAGGAATCCACATGCCTTAAGGCCAAAAAACAAAATAAAACATGAAAGCAATATTGTAACAATTTGATAAAGACTTCAAAAAATGGTTCATATTAAAAAATGTTAAAAAAAAA